>JAJGOT010000812.1:22500-82500 GCA_022457155.1 Cladopsammia gracilis | reverse complement strand
GACGACTGCCCTCTGTTTTTATCTGCTTCGCAGCTTTAATTGGTAATGTAAGTTTATTCCTCATCGTTTACAAAAACCGAAACCTTTTCACCGTTACCAATATATGTTTATTCTAAATCTGGCCGCAGCAGACATCTTGGTGTCGGTACTGAGCATGCCAGTTACTATGGTGACGATTATCATAAAGCTCTGGGTGTTCGGGCATTTAGTCTGTGTGGCGCTCGGATATTTAACGATTTTGTCGTTTATAGATGGTTTTCACGTTACGTCACGGCGGCCATATTGGTGTACAACTACAAAAGAATATTAATGAACTTCTTTTGTTATGTACACCAACATGGCCGCCATGCCGGCCTTTGTCATTTGAGTCCCACAGGACTGAATGTCACGTGAGTGAAAACCATCTATAGCATCCGTCATGTCGCTCGGTATGATCGCCATCAACCGATATTTCCACGTAGTCAAGTGGAGCGCTTATACCAGCATCTTCTCGAAGAGAAAGGCATCGATTTACGTCGTCGCAGTTTGGGTAGTCTCCACATCTTTAGCTTCTCCTCCACTCTTCGGTGGACAGAATATTGCTTCATCCCTGGAAAATCGTGCTGTTTTGTTTACTGGCCATCAAACGTCTACTTTATGTATTTCATGATCATAGTATGCTTCATGAGACTTCTTTTAGCAATAGCCTTTTCGTGTTACAATATTCTGGTGTTTACAAGGGGAGCGAAAAGGAAAATTGCAGTTTCAAGGAATAACCTTCCACCCCCACAGCAACGACAGCCTCACTGTGATGCTGTGCCGGAGGAGTCTAAAACAACATGTGAAGTGCAAAATAAGACCAAAGCAGACAACTAAAATGCAACAAGGTCCAGTTTCGAGTAACACCGGAAGAAGCTAGGATCACAAACACGTTCCTTTAGATGGTACTCTGTTCGTTTTTTGCTGGGCACCGTTAGCTGTAACCATGTTTCTTGATGTGTACTCCACAAGGCCTTTACCACGTGCTGTAGACATTTCATCATTGTTGTTAGGTTATGCAAATAATGCTGTTAATCCTATGGCTTTCAAACAGGGATTTCTCAAACTGTACTCCAGTTTTTTACCGGTGCGGTTTAGGCCTGCAAACGTGATATAAGTGGTAAATTATCAAATGGACAGAAATTCGACTTCTCACATTGACTTTGAAGCTAGAAACAGCGCAAACATAGTAAGAACATCATACCTTAATCCTCCAATAGAAATATAAAGTTTGCTCTTGAAACCAACGAATTTTTTTGTTTAAAAGCGGAAAAAGCGGCGCAATGAAAAGTGTTTACGACTAAAAGAAGAAATTTGAAGTCGTCAAAATTGGCGTCTTCAGTGCTCCATGATATCACGTCGGTTTTTCCCCTTTTAGCAATGCCTTTAGTCTGTAATGATAATTGTTATATATAAAACTCCTCTGCAATTTAAAAATTGCATAGAGGAGTTTTTACGGCTTCCTTAACCCATTGACGACCGCGACTTTTTACGTTTTTGAGTGATTTTCTGCATACACACGCCCCATAGGATTTCGTGACTTCATATTTGCAGTTACCATTGAAAGTGCTGCTGTTCTAAAACACTGAAGGCTCGAGTTTACTGGAAACGTCATTGTGACGTTGGCATTTTGCTTCGTTCGTTCTCAATAAAGCCTTCAATATCATGTATCTGCGATATTTTTGGTAAGTTCACAGCCATTTTTCATCTTTAGTAGCTGCCTGATGAGCATCATTAAGCTTGAAGGTAGTTCAGAGTCCACTTTGTCAATGAACCGAGTTAGGTGTTGTACTTCGTGAACGAATTTGGCTTGTTACTCGTTGAACTGGAAAAATGGCCGCCACGAAACGAAGTAGCCTTGGGACTCGACTCTGGATGAATTTCTCGACCTACCCTGGCATATTTTGGAAGTTGCGACCACTAAAGAACACAACCAGCGTGAAATTTCGGCGGTGGGTCGGAGTGGCTGTGGACTTAGTATAAATATGAAATGTGTACGGAAAGAAACGAACGTTGTCAAAAATCGTGGCCATTTTCCCAGCATGCAGTGCGGTGGTGATGTTGACATCTTAAAGTGACTCCATCGTGAGACAAACGAAAAAAGGGTTTACCTATCTTACACACCACGACGAACAACAACCACATTTTTAGTAACGTGATTTTTGTTGTTTTTCTATGACGTTAAAAACGGTCATTTTTGTTATTGTCCAAATTCAAACGCTGATATTCTGCAAAAATCGCTAACTTTTTGTGTTTATTGGGTATCTCAATTTGAAGGACTTTCTAGTCAATGCTCACAATTGATAGCTAAGGCAATGCTCGCGCGATTGAGAAAGTTGCAATTTTTTAAAGCAGTGGTGTATTGTACGGCCGGTTTTGGCCGGCACGGCCGTCAATGGGTTAATAACCATCTCTCTCTCTTTATTCAGCCACGATAAAAGCTAAATCCTAGGTTTGCTCGTTATGTTATGTGCAGCCTTGATAAAATTTCATCTTATTTGCAGTGTGAATCGTGAATTGTACCTCGCTCACTCACTCATTTTTCAGTGCAATTTTTGTCGCGTTCATGTTGCATCTTCAAATCGCGTGTTTAAACTAGCGGCGATTTCAGTGCAATTTTGTCGCGCAGAGGTTTCGAACATGTTTGAAACCTAATGCAACTTGGCTGCGATGTTTGGGAAATCACAGCAAATCGCAGCAAATATCGCACCCGAATCGCAGAAAAATCGCCGATAGTTTACACTTGCGATAAAAGTTGCATTGGAGAGCGCGACAAAAATCGCATCCAAAATCGCATCCAAAATCGCATCCAAAATCATCTGTATAAATCGGCCTCTAAACCTTTCATTTTGAAATATCGCATTTTAAGTAATTTAGTTTTCGCACTGATTTTATCTCGCGAGGCTCAATATTTTTCCTTGCTCTCGCTTGTTTCCGAAATATCTGAGAAATTAAATCTCTTAGAGGGACTATTGTCGAAATTCGCTGCCAGCAAAACAAACCACATCGGCTCTTCACGCATTCCCGGCGAAGGTGATGCGTGTGAAAAATCGTTCTTGGAAACGGCCTCCATAGTAAAAACACCCTATTTTTCTGTATTTTCAAGTGCTAAAGAACAGTCTTGACAGCTTCCCAGTCTTTAAAGTCTGCTTCATTTAGGCTTACAATACAATATTGCTATTCATAAAGCTGTGCGTGAAAGCAAGGTCTTCTGGGAATCAGAAAAGTGGCTTTTACCAACTCTGTTTGGCCAGGTTTTGCACTTTCTTTTCTAATTATAAATGATGTCTAGGCTTTCTGCGAGATTCGTTATTTGATCACTTGTCTAAAGATATGACATGTAGTTTGCGCATTTTCAAATGAAACAAAAAAGCAAGATTTTGCAAGTACTAGTACTAGTACTTAATCAGACAGGTGGAGGTGGTATTCAACAACACATTAGGATCAATAATAGGATAATAGGTCTGGTTACATGATTGGCCATTTTTGTACTAGAGACGCATTATCCGTTTGGACGAACTTGGGCAAACATTTGTAGTTCGTCTGGTTATGCGTCTCTAGTATAAAGACGGGCACAAGACGCATTATTCGTCTAGACGAACTATCTTTCGTAGTGCGTCGCTCAAGACGCATTTTGTTGTTTTTGTTGTTTCTGTTTTTGTTGAACGATATTTTATTTTACAAAAAAAATATTACATTACTAGATAAAAAATAATATCTTAATAGAGATTCCATTTATTGTTTTGTCTTTGTTAAAGAAGTATATTATAACGTGAAAGTGAAAAAAAGAAAAGAAATGTGGAGAATCCGGGTATCGATCTCGGTACCTCCCGCATGCTAAGCGGGCGCTCTACCACTTGAGCTAATTCCCCATCACGCGGTTTTGTGGTAACGTATTAGATGTTTTAACGGTTAGTTCTTCCTTCTAGAAAATGACAGGTTATCATTTTGATTTTTTTTTTTTATTGAAACGAAAAAACTTTGATGTGTCTTTGGAAGATTATAAGGAGAATAAAACTTGAATATTGTAAACACCGTTGACTGCAATTCCCTGGATGCCAAGAAAAGTCGGGACAGGCCGAAGGCAGACAGACCACCGAAGCGTTATCGAGCGGCGAATACGAGAGCGCGAGAAAACCCTTACCAAACCAAGTGTATTTTAAAAGTGATTTAAAGGTACTTTTAATGTATTTGAACGATTTGAACTATATTTTGAGCTCATCATGGTGTATTTTTATTATATTTTAACAAAAATTCTAAAATAGTGGTAAGAGCTTGAAATGTATTTGAGGTATAGTTAAATGCTATTTAATAAACCGGGTAGGTTTTTCCATGTATTTGTAAGCTATTTGTCGCCAAAACTACATTTCAAATACAGTATTTGAACACTATTTTGACAACATGACTGCCGAAGTGTTACTCTAAATTGTTTTAAATATACTATTTGAACACTGTTTGGAAAAGAATCATAAAATGTTGTCGATTTATAATGTAGTTGTAACAAGTAAAAAATAAAAATACGTTTTAAATATGATGTTTAAATACTATTTGAAATGGACATTCATTACTACGCTTCTAAATAGCTCATAAATAGTCTATTTAAAACATGTTTGAAGTTGAATTCACAAGTCAGAGCTATTTGAAAGGCGATTTTAAAATACTGAAACCAGGAACTGTTTCCAAACAGACTTTAAACAGACTATTTTCTTAGTATTTTGAGAGAAAAACACTTTGTTACAGGTATGTACACAAAATATATTTAAAGTTCACATCCCCCTCCATAAGTAAGTAAAACTGTTTTAAACGTATTTGTGACAAACTCACAGAAGAAAATAAGAGCTATATCGGTTTTCCTTTTAATTGCAGCAGCAATGAAAACGTTTATAGAGTTTTATAGACACATACCCGTAACCACCCCCCCCCCCCCCCCCAACCCCGATTCGATCCTTTACTACAGAATCTGGTGCTTCTATTCGTTATGGTGGTCTTTGCAAATACGTCCACAGTTCCTTGTTTATCATCATGACAGTATATACGGAGGCCGAAGTTAATTATCAACCTCACAAGTGTAGCCGAACGCCGACTTGCGGGCCGGGAATTGAACCGGAATTGAATAGCAAGGCGATATCGAATGGCGCGTCAAAATACATTTTATTTTACATTTATCCCGACATATTCATTTTCTGAAAAGGTATTATTAAATGCAGTAGCTCGCTGTCAAATCAAACCATGGTATAGTTCCTCGCTTAACACTGGATTCAGTAATAATATCGATGTGTCCGAACGCGTTGTAGATCGAAGCATAAATGTTATGACGATCGATACGGCAATGCTTTATTATTATTCTGCGAAATGCAAATATCTGAGTGACCTCAGCGTATGTTGTATTCTATTCCGCTCAAAAAAGCTTGTGTTTAGAGTAGCGAGGCCTATCGCTCGTATATATTTAGCTTACATGTAAGCCATATGCGAGAGCACACATTTTTATGGAGCGCTCCGAAAAGGAAACATTAAGTTATACACGAATGATGATTACAGTTAAGTCTCTTCTTAAGAATTAAAAGCCATACCTTATATCTGTTTTGGGCCCTCTTATCATGGAATCCTGCACTTTTTCACTTGAAGAACGACGAATTCAGTCCTAAAGGATTGTGAAATTCCCGCTCAGTCTCGCGCGCTAATCTCGTTCCCAGTGTCCTCTCTATCTAGCGTCACATATCACGTGAGATATCTCACGTGAGCACAAACAAAGGTCGTTTGAATTTTGTGCGCGGCCATTATAGCAACCGTTTAGAGATTTCGATTTTGTGGACGTTGTTTTATCCAAGAATGGGCTTATCAACAATTTATCAGCAGAAGAGATGAATATCTGAGACGACAGTCTACATCGGGACGTTTCAAATGTGAGTACAATCTTTTTTTTTTAATCTTTTTAGTCATGTAGGAAGCTTGAGGTGGCGTTCGATTGAACGTATTCCGGAATATTAAGAACATGAAAGCTGTCGAATTATAACCATGTTTTGCCAGATTTACATGTGTATATAGTGCAAATGTGTCTCAACAAACTATAAAGAAAGCGCTGTAGTGTTTATTTTTATTCCGGAATGCGGTTATTTAGTTAATCGAACGAAGCATGTAGCGTACGGTAAGCTACATGTAGGAGATTGAATACTGTAACGCTTCGACTTTATGCAATGTACGATTAGAAGACGTGATTATTTTGTTGACAACAGTGAGTGGTTTAGTGTTATTATATAGTTTGTTGGGGTGAAACAGCATTCGTTCTCCTGCCAAATTAAATTCAAAATATATTAATCTCGATCGGTCCTCGATAGTGTACACTCATAAAATGAGACTACATTCGATATTTGTCTTGGTACAATTTAAGCTTACATGTAAGTTAAAACATTTCGGTTTTTGCTTTGAAATTAACTGGTCATGATACAGATTACATGTATGAGCTCCAGAATTTACGTTTAACATACAATCGTCATAAAACGCTGAGACTTTAAAAGATGAAAGCTTGTACATGAAAGATCATCTGTAGTCTTGTTTCGTTTTGCGAGTTGTGTCATACCTGTAAGCTTGTAGTGAACCCTTGCTTTTAATCTAGTATTTACTGCTATAAATAATGGTTTGTGTGCATGTGTTATGGATATTTTTTGTTGGACCACTGATGTTTCAGATTTAAAAGCAAGTAAAAACATTTTGTCTTTGTGAACAATTTACTTGACAAAATGTTGTGTTTACTCTTAAACGTTTACCAAGGTTTCAATTTACCGAGGTCAAGTTACTTTACTTTGCTGGTACTCGAATCACCAGTGCAACAAATTGAATTGGCTTGAATTTCTAAAAACATGCCTGCTATTAGAAGTGAAGCGGTGGCTTTCGTGTTTATTGCCTTTTATTTTCTACATGTAGTTCTTGAGCAGCAAACAGTAGCCTTGAGATTTCAGCAGCTGTTAACTGCTACAGCACCTCACTAAACTGAAGGGAAAATGGATAGTTTTAACTCAAATTGCATTATGAAATACAAGGCCTGCTAGACATGCATGGCCATGGCCAATGTACCTTTCAGATTGTCTGCCATAAGGATCAAAGGCTTTACCAGGATTGTTTTGTGAAGGATTATTTTGTGCCACAGCTAAAAAGCTGTGAACATGCAGTCAAATAAAGTGATCTGAACACCACAGGAAGTGCAATAGTATGCCACCCCAAGGGGATGTACCTGTCATTTTGACCTCGGTTACTGACCTAAATCAGGGATGTACATGTAGATTCAGTTTTTAACTGGTGGGAATATAGAACTGACAGACGGGTAAAAAATAGAAAAATTTACTCCTTTTAAAGCTGCACTAGGCTTTAACAGCCGAAAAAATGAAGTTCACAGCCGGGTAATTTCCCCGGCTCCCGGCTATTATCTACATCCCTGCTAAATACATGTACCATCTGTACAACTCATTAATTGTTTTTTGCCTTTGGGGGACAAGAAAAAACATAGTTTATGCATGTTCTACAACAAGCATGTGATCCTCATGTAGGAGTGTTGTGCCACAAGCATTCAGATGTAATCTCATGCATTGCAGCAGGATGAGCGAGCACTGTCAAAAAATCATAGATGCTAGTATAATAATAGACAAGCTAAACACTACTCCCACTCGTTACAATAAAGTATTTTAAAAAGTAGAAAGCGTTCCCAGTAAAATTTCAGAGAGAATTTACTGTAGTGCATTTTGTTCTCTTCAATGATATTGACCTTTTGATCTTGGCAGATCATCTCTCAAATTGATAGGAGGATTTCATGCTGTCCAGAGTGTCGTTAGAATTATTTTCTTTCTTTATGCCGATGTTCGGTGCTACATTGTACATGTAGCTCTATTGGCAAATATTGCGGTGTGTTTGGCTCACTTTTGTTGCACGATAAATACTTATCGGCTAAAGTTTGTTATCGCTTTGAAAGTGCTAGGGTCGTTACATTTCTCAGGCCGTGATTTAATGTCTAAAGACTGTGGTGTGCAAGACTTGTGAGAAAGTGTTTCCCATCACAGATTTAGGCATCTTAGATGCAAGTCTCAAAATGCTGTAGTCTACAATTCCACTGCAATGAAATCATGAATTCTTGAAATTATTTTTAGCTCCTTAGTTAGTTCTTTAGTTGAGTAGTGTGTCTCAGTCGAGCTAGGATTAATCTCTGCTGTTTTGTAAAAGCGTTTAATTTGGCATCCAACAGATAATCTGCGGCGTGGTTGCTGTATTGTAAATCTCACATAATTATGCTGGTAAATTCTTATGTTCTTTCCTCAAGCAGTGAATGAGACAATTAATTTTAATGTCCTTAGGCAAGACTTGACTTTCGGTTCTTTGGCGAACATCCTCAGTTGCTACCATGTGTATATGTCTTGTACATGTAGAATGATATGAAACCATTCAGTTGAAAATGAAAAATTTGTCACTTTTGTATTCCTTGGGAGGATCAAATGTTTTGTTTTCTCATTGGCTCTTGTAATAAAGCCGATAGGATTGTTGTAGTTTTGATTTGATGTTGTATTGTATTTCTTCAGAAGGCTTTTTTGCGATTTCTTGTGCATGTATAGTACTTTTTGACAAAAAGGGTAGCTCTTGTAGAGTTGTACAGAGGTGTTCTCGCAAATGACTCAATAAATAAGACATTATTTACATGTATGTATCTTGTACAACAAGCATGTGATCCTCGTGTAGTAGTATTGTGCCACATGCGTTCAGATGTAATCTTGTGTGTCGCAGTAGGACGAAGCACTGTCAAAAAATTTTAGATACCTACATGTATGCAGTAGTATAAAAATAGACAGGCTGAACATGACTCCCACTCGGTACCAAAAATGTATTTAAAAAGCCTAAAGCATAAAGATTTCAGAGAGAATTGCATCTGTAGATCACAGTTATGAATTTGTTCTCTTTGATGATGTTGGCCTTTTGATCTTGGCAGATTATCTCTCAAATTGATAGGAGGATTTCATGCTGTCCAGAGTCAATAGAATTATTTTCTTTCTTTATACTGTGGTTCGGTGCTACAGTAGCTCTATTGGCATACATTGCAGTTTCTTTGGCTCACTTTTGTTGTATGATAAATACTTATCGGCTAAAGTTTGCTATCACTTTGGAAGTGCTAGGGTCGTTAAATTTCTGAGGTCGTCAAAAGTCTGTGATGTGCAAGACTTGTGAGAAAGTGTTGTCCATCACAGATATACAGTTTAGGCATCTTAGATCTGAGTCTCAAAAGTGCAACCAACTAATGTTAATGCTCCTCCACATGATTGTACAGTACATGTAAGTGTGTAACATAAAATTCCCATCTCAAAAAATAATAGCAACCTAATTCTTGAGCTTCTAAATTGGAATACATGTAAGTGCCTAGACACTTAGGGCATGTTTACATGGAGGGAGGGTGCCCTGGTTAACTGAGCTACCCTGGGAGAGCCAACTTTTCATGTTTCTTTAGAAAATACATTGAAGCGTGTACATGTTAGAAAGGGTAACCCACCTTCCCGAGGCACCCTTCTAGGAGGGCTATCTTTTTGCCATGTAAACGGTTCGTGCCGGGTTACCCGGCTAGCCGAGGTGAGAAGGCCGCGAAAAAATGGTGGTATAAAATTACCATCCTGGGGAATTGTTTCATTGTTATCACTTACCAGTGATATCTGCTGAACAGAATGAATTAGTGGAGTGCAAAATAATAGCCCCAGACACTGAAAAGCAGCCGCTTGCAGAACGAATGATAAAAAAATTAAAGTTGCCGCCAAAACGTTTCTTTTGTGCGCCATCTTGTTTGTTGTGCTTAGCGGCCACTCAAAAGTTTGAAGTACTGACATTACCTTTCAAAAGCAAGTAGCATAGAACTGTCGGTATAGTTTGAGGCAAAACTACTTTGAGTGGCCTAGTGTCAGTGTTGTGTATCAGGTTAAAAATAACCTGCAATATTGTTTATTATTGTGCATTCTTTTTTTTTCAATTAACTTTGATTAATAAGTACATTCTATTATTGTTTTTCTACAGAAAAGTATGTGCAAATGAAGGGGGGAAAAGGCCCAGCAGGTACAGGATGCATAACAGGGCTGACTCACAAGAATAAGGGTACGTCCGATTGACTGATTCCAGAGTAGGAATATGCAGAATGGTCACAAAAAATCACATTCTTTGAGATTTGGGAGCCATAAGAACACTTAACTTCTGCTACTGTCGTATCATAAACATGTTTTAACAGATTTACAAAGCAAGTGTGCCTGAACAACCAATTCTCAGAGACTATTCTGTTTACACTGTATTCTGGAAAATGGTGAATTGAATGTGCCCTACATTATTGCATTACAAATTCAAATATTTTGATTTGACAATGCAAATGTTCCTTCTAACATGATACATGTGGATTCGTGAGTGTACTGTAGGTTGTTTGCAACTAAACTTGAATGTGATGCTGAGTATGTGCTCGGTTTTCCTTTAATATTATATTTGGATTTCATCTGAGAGGTGCACAGTAACTTTCATTTCCAAAAAAAAAAAAATACAAGAATGTCAAGTTGTATACACCAAATTGAAGAAACATTGACCCATGAAAAGCATAAACCATGAATAATGAAACTGAATGGGATTCTGGGTAGGCAGCATTGGCAAGCTACAGCTGTAGTAACATTCTATTTCTTGATAATCAAGATGTTTTCTTTGTTTGAGACAGTTAAGAGAATGATTTATGCATCCTGTGTTAATATAATGTGTATTCTGTCACAGACAAAGATTAAATTTTCTAACTTCCCAGTAAACCTTTGGGTCGCATCGTTCATGGTTTGTGCTTTTCACCCGACAACGTTTCTTCAATTTGGTGTATCATTAATTTTTACAGTGCCGCTACTGTTACCAGGGTCACCCAGACAAAGTTAACCAATCACAAAACAGAACGAGAACAATAGATTCCAACATTTTTACTTTAGCCAATGAAATGTCGAGTACAGAACAATGAAATTTCAACTTGTTCACTGGTGAAGCTTTTGTTGAATAAAGCTTTAGCTAGCGTTGACTTTTCGATTTAAAAATTTGAGTAGTTTCACATAATACATGAATGAATGTCATGTGTCATGCAAGTGAGCGAGAACTGATTTCAAACTCTATGAAAGCAGTAAACGCGACAGCCGTATGTTTGGGCAAATTGCGTGGCGGATTTGAATTCTCGGAAAGAATAACAACTCCACCGCCGGCTGTTTGCAAATCTTACAAGGTACACTGCCAGCATAGCATATATAAGCATTTATTTTCTAACCATTTGAAAAAGAGCGGCTCCTTCATTTCAATTCTTTTTTATTGAATTGTTGTCAGAATTTTTTCCATTGCAGATTTTCTTTGCAGTTTGAGCACTAGATGGGTTTCTTTAATCTCCCAAGGTGGTCGTGACGGTTTTGAAGAAATCATTTTGGTGAAAGTATTACAAGTCTATATTTGTATGTGCCAAAAAATAGAAATAATTATTTACCAAACCTCGAACTCTGAAAAAAATATTCTAGTCTGATGGTTGAGTTTTTTTTGTCAGGAATTCATGCGAGGGAGTTGGATTTACTGTTTTGAATCGTCTGGAATTATAATAACTCAACTGGCGAACCGCTGTAATATAGATGGATTTTCCGGCAGTGAAATATGTTGAAGAATGCGCTGTTTCTATAAGACGATACTCTTTTTCTGCACTTTTGAATTTCTCTTTTACTTTATTTTATTTCAGCTTAATCTGACTGCCGGAACCTAACGCGTGGAACTCAAAGCGCATAAAACTTAATTAACCACGACTGCGAACAAGCCATGTTTTCGTTGTTTTGAAATCCATACACACATATGTAGGTCACTTTTTAATTTGCCTGAACTATGACCGTCGCTTTCACTTGTACTTATGCAGTTAAGAATATCTTCTTTTGCTGTCGTCAAGTGTATTTATTTTCCAACCCCGCCGTTGACGCCGTAGAGAAAACTTGAATCTGTTATGAGCTATTAAACAAATTATTTTAAATCCACCACCAGCACTTTTATACGGTACAGCCGTCGCATTCCATATTTGCACACAGTTTGGAGTTTCTGTTTCACTCGAATCGCCGACATTAACCTTCCAAATCCTGCTGTTAAAACAAGTCAAGTTCAAAAGGGATGGAATCGAAGTTAATTGAAAATCCAACGCTGTACAGCCAAAACTTGTATTGATCTGTTTTGATGGCGAACGAACAAGTTGAAATTTCATTGTTCTGTATTCGACATTTCATTGGCTAAAGTAAAAAATGTTGGAATCTATTGTTCTCGTTCTGTTTTGTGATTGGTTAACTTTGTCTGGGTGACCCCGGTAACAGTAGCCAACTGTAATACTTGACTGCTTAAACACAAAGCATATTTATCAAGGTGCCAAAAAAATAACTTCAAGCATCGTAATTTTTGTATTGAACAAAAATCGAAATGTAGAATCAAGGAATGGGATTCGTGAATCAAATCATGATTGTGAATAATTGCATAATCAAGAATTTAGACCAGTAATAAGTTCACGGATTTGGTTTTCATTTTGATATAAATTATCAGTATATTAATTTTCAGAGGTGCAAAATATTATTTTATACTTAAATTTTGACTTTAAAATACTCAAATTTTGACCCTTTTTGGGGTCAGCAAATTACATGCATACAGTTGTCATCTGTTTTATTGAATTTTTTATATTAAGAAAGAATTAGTAAATTCGAATTGTATTTAACAACTATTCACCTAAGTGGAGGTGGGTAGTGGTGGGTAGTTGCTGGGAGGTGAATAGCACTTGCTATTCCGAGTTTCAGTAGCCAATCAGAGCACGCCAACAATGCTATCCACTGTTTCATTATAATTATACTAAATGTATATATTATTATAGGGTTTGAACCATGTTTTAAAATTATTTGTAAGGAATTTAGAAAGTATTTCAAATATATTTTTATTGTATTTTGACAGACATAATTATGAATAAACCATTTATTGCAAATGCTACTCCATGTTGTTTTTAAAATCTTTTAAAATCTATGTTCAGTGCATTTTCAGGTAGTTTGAAAGGCTCTTAAACCCGATTCAAATACTGTTTATAATATATTTTGAAACATCACCCATTTTCTCCATTCACGAAATATAGAGGCCTTTCAAAATACGTCACAATAGTGTTTTAAACAGGTTTAAACATCGTTAAAATAAGTCAAAAACTACTTAAAAACTATATTTCAAGCACGAATTTTCAATGTATTTTGAATACAAATACATTCAAAATAGCTTTCCAAACAGTTTGCAAATCGTTTAAGAATTGTTTTTTAAAAATTTGTAAACTGTTTTGATGCTAATTTTCCACTATTTCAAATACGTTTCAATATCGTTTTAAACAGGTTTAAACATCGTTAAAATAAGTCAAAAACTACTTAAAAACTACATTTAAAGCACGAATTTTAAACGTATTTTGAATATAAATACATTCAAAATAGCCTTCCAAACAGTTTGCAAATAGTTGGAGAATTTATAATGTATTTTTAAAAGATTTGTGAACTGTTTTTAAAGCAATTTTTTAAGGTGTTGAAACGTATTTGAAATATATTTTAAAACGTATATGCGGATCTGAATTCATCGAAACTACACTCTGAAAAGGTTTTAAAAATATATTTCAATATCGTTTTAAACAGGTTTAAACATCGTTAAAATAAGTCAAAAACTACTTAAAAAACATGATTCAAATATATATTTTTCATATATTTTTCAAAAATATATTAAAAATAGTTTTTCAAAATACATTAAAAACAGTTTTAAAATAGTGTTTGGTTTGGTAAGGGAAGCCTCTGGCGACAAGAATAGTGTCTCGTTGTAAGAACGCTTTCCTAGACAAGAAAATAATTGTCACGTTATAAAGAGGGGGAGAGATTGAGCAGAATTGTTTCTCTAAAGAGACCATTGAACATGCAAAAGAGAACCTCTGCAGCTCGAAAACGAATAATGAAAACGCGGGGTACGATACAAAATAAGTCAAACAACATGATAATGGTTATGATGATGATAATGATGACGATGATGATAATGATGACGATGATGATGATGATGATGACGATGCTGATGATGATGATGATGATTGTGTTCATGTGATTTCAATGTTCATGACAGATATTCCCGATCCCCATTTATAATTCACCGACCTGCACCTGTAAATTAAGATCAGAATTAACAATAAAACAACTGCTGCGTAGGAGATTGCCGACGTTTGGGTGTTGCCACATGAACTTCCCAGGCGAAATACTTTCGATTATGGTAGACACTGTGTGAAGTGGAAAGTTGAATTATCCTTCAGGCCGGTTGTCTTTTATTTTTTCTTGTCCCCATCAGTAACGAAGTAGACTGTTGAAGTATAGACGGATCTTATCCATTGTATATTTCACGAAAAAACAAAAACAAATACAAATACAAACACAAGGGCTTTTTCCTTTAAGAAAATCTCTCTTTCGAAATGTTCCCTACGAAATTTTATAAAATGTTTATTTTAACTGTAAATAATATGCAATTAAAATATAAGTTTTCAATACACCACCCTGGCTGCCGAGTGAGCAAAAAAATAAACAAACAAAAAAGAAAACAGGCCTTTATTTATATTTTTTACTGATTAGAGATACAACATGTTGTTCGAGGTGTTTTTCAAACAATATTTGACCACTTGCCCAAAGAAATTACATGTAGTTTTTTTTTTTTTTTCATTGTTAAACAGAACAAAAAGAAAAAGAAAAAGAGAAACACCAAGATATTGCAAGTGCCAGAACTTAATCAGACAAGTGGTATTTAACAACACATCGGGATCAATAATTGACCTCCTGCTTGTGTGATCGGCCTGTTGGTCTAGTGGTATGATTCTCGCTTTGGGTGCGAGAGGTCCCGGGTTCGACTCCCGGACAGGCCCGTAAAGAAATATATTTTATACACTTTTGTTTTTAATTAAAAAAAACTTAAACAACGAACTGAAAAAAAGACTTTCTTGCAGCGCTTTCCTTTCGTATGGGAAATCCGTGTTTTCCGGTGGTATATCGAATGGAAGAGACTTTTCCACTGGAAATGTTTCGGAATAATAGGAATACCTTCAGAGGTAGTCCTCTTTTCTCGTTTTTGCCGAAATGATGGGAAAATCCTGTACCATCTGCTGCGTCCCACTAGTGCCATGCTCCTTGACGAATTAAAGGCGATGTTTGTTATTGTAAATCGTTAGTACCCAGTCTCCTCAAGGAATAAAAAGCAACTCCGTGCTAAAGGAACACGCTCTTGCCGTTCCGTTTTGATCGAGGACAAATTTGTCCTGTTCCTTTTAACAAGAAATTCTACCCGGCTTTTCCATTCAAATGGAAAGCGCCCCAGTGTTACTATTCTTTACTCTTCTTGTATACAGCTATTTCAACTAACGTTGTCGGATGAAAACTCAAAGCCAAGACCGCAAAGTTGTATGGGTAGTTGTAAATAGCCATTGCATTGAAAATTCCAGTAGTATATGGTGGATTAGCAGAATACCACTTAACAAAATAAGATTCCTTCGGCACCAATGAATGCCTATTTCCCCCATTTTTAATTGTACCTACAGGCCTCCCTTCGGTCGGCCTGCAGGTTGAATTACTAATTGGGGAAATAGGCATTCATTGATACCGTTGGAGCCTTATTTTGTTTAGTGAGTATTCTGCTAATCCACCATATACTACTAGGGCGCCAATTGCACCACGAGGCTTATTTAGGCCACAAAAACAGCTTAAATCACTAATTACCAATTTTAACCGCCCGAAAGTGTTTTCAACACCCAGCCCTTTTATCGGGCCAACCCTCCATTATTGAGTTTAACACACTAAATTGGCCAGTCTTTCCATTTGAACAGAACACCCCCTTCTGCATAATACCGGCCCCCCTTGCTGGTCCCCTGTTCATTGCATCTATATATATGGCGCGGGCACTGGATGTGTCTACAGAAAGCGGTCGGCGGGAGTTGAATGAATGGCTTAACATGCAAGAAAGAAAACCCCTTGCAAAGACCCCTCACAACGAGGCTCTTGCAGGGTTTGATCCCTTAGACCGACAACATCTGAAGGCTTTTCAAACACCTTCTCGGATTGTTGAACTCCATGCGCCTGGTGAACGGGGCCAACAAGGCCGGCCTGGTCGAGTGCAGCGAACAGTCAAATGGAGCTTCACCCAGGGGCTTTCAAAACCTCTTGTCCCCCAAATGATGAACCGCATCAAACAAGAGGTTCGCAGAAGGCACAAAGCTAACATCTCTTATGGGTACAGACTACGAAACACCGAAAATAACAAGGTTATCGTTTGGTACTCCAACTTTAACAGCCGCTGGTTTTCTAAACTCTCAGAGACGAAACGCTGGCTGCAACAACGAGAAGAGCTTCGTCTCCAAGGCGAACACATCGAACGCCCTAACACCAAATGGAGCTTCGAAGCTACCGTTTCCGTTGAGCTCAAAGTGATCTTAGACAGGCAACCCCTGTTGCTCGGGCTTGGTAAGCTGCCTGACTGGCTTCGCAACAAGCACCACGTTAGGGCCCTTGACACTTTCAACGACGATCTCTGCATCTTTCGGTGCTTGGCTGTGCATCAAGGCGCCCGCTTGGATCGGTGCACTCAAAGAGCTCGAGCATTAGCGCAAAGCTTCTTCGATGCTCAGCAGCAGGCTCGGTCGGCCGGCAATCTTGTGCCCTTCAAAAAGTTTCCCTTGCTCGAAAGACACTTCAAACAAGGGATTGCGGGCTATACAGTCACAGCTAACGGCGACTTCACTCTGAGTTACGTGCCTTCACATTATGACAAAGTTGCTCCCCAGTCTCCCGTAATGACTATCGGTATCTATGGCTCGCATGCCTTTCTGATCACCGACATCAACAAAGTCACAAACAACTACACTTGCGGCGAATGCGGGGCTAGGTTCACACAAGCCTGTCATCTAGCCCGCCACGCTAAGACCTGCATTCGCGGCGAAACCAAGATTTCCTGCCCCGGAAATCAGATCCTTGCTCCCGAGTCAGCTTTCGAGAAGGCCTTTTATCCAGAAGCCAATTTTGGCATCAGAGCAACCTGTTGGCTCGAATATGAGGCTAAGCAAAGGGGCATCCACATCCACCACAACAGATGTGGCCACGGCGGCGAGCGCATCATTGGCGGCTACAAGGTTGACGGCTATCACCCAGAGAGCAACACCGTGTTCCAGTTCCATGGTTGTCATTGGCACGGCTGCCGCCAGTGTTTCTCTTCACCCGAACAAAGAAACGAAGCAATCAAAACCGACAGGCAAGGCAACCTAATCACAAGGGAGCAAGCCTTCTTGAGAACGGCACGAATCAGCCATGAGATCCGCACGATGCTCGGCTATAATCTAGTTGAGCGGTGGGAGCACGAGCGCCCTGCTCCTTGGTGGTACACCCGAGCCCCGCCTAAACGAAACGAAACGTACCCGCACGCCATCGTCTACGACTTCGAAGCCTATCAAGACAAGACCAAGGCAAGCCAGCCAACCAAGGACCTCTCTTACGAGAGCGAGCACGTGCCTATCTCAGTCTCCATCGCAGACACCCTAGAGCCTGAGCCTGAGTACATCTGCTCTAAAGACCCCCAAGAGCTTATCCGGCTGTTTTATCAATCTCTGGTGCGGCGCGGCAACGCAATCAGAGAGGACATAGCCCGACGATACATGCCTCCAGACCTTGAGGGGCTAACAGACGCCCAAAAGGGGCTCATCAATTAATGGTGCGAGCAGGTCCCCGTAGTCGGCTTTAACTCAGGCCGGTACGATCTGCATCTTATCCGAAAGCACTTTGTTTCGCATCTCGGGCAAGAATGCGGGGTCTTTGCTGGCGAGAAACAAAGACAAATCATGTTCATCAACACGCCCTCCTTCAAGTTCCTCGACATCATCAACTATCTCGCCCCAGGCATCACTTACGAGAAATGGGTGAAGACGTATGGGGCCAAACAGACCAAATCGTGGCTCCCGTACGAATGGTTCGACAGCGCAGACAAACTCGACTACAAGGGCCTCCCTCCTTATTGGTGCTGGTACTCCCAACTCCGCAACTGCTTTACACTCACGCCGGAGGAGTACAAGCAATGCGAACAGGTCTTCAAAGAGCGCGGAATGAAGACCTTCGGGGACTGGCTGCAATACTACAACAACCTCGACGTTGCCCCCTTCCTCGAAGCTCTCGAGAAAATGAAAGCCTTCTACACCGGGCTTGGGGTCGACATTTTCAAAGACGCAGTCTCCTTGCCCGGGGTCAGCATGCAATACATCCTGCGGGGTACCTTGAGTGGCCCCAAGAACAGGCGGCCGCTCCTCTTCGCCCCAGGCCCCGAAGCCTACGCAATGCTGAAAGCGGCGGTGGTCGGTGGCCCCAGCCTTGTGTTCACCCGCAAGCACGTAGCCGGCGAGACCCGCATCCGCTCGCACAAATACGACTTGGCGCGCCCCGTGAAGCGCATCCTTGGCTTCGACGCCAACTCCTTGTACCCCAGCACAATGCTGCAAAAAATGCCCTGCGGCAAAGAGAGGGTCGTCCACTACGAGGACCCCCAGCAGGCCGCGGGAACCCTGATCACTCGGCTTGTGACAGGCCAGTGGTTCGGGTTCGCCGAGGTCGACATCGAAGTCCCTCGGGCCCTGTGGGAGCGCTTCGAAGAGTTTCCTCCGCTCTTCATCAACACCTGCGTGGGCGAAGAGGGCGTCCCTCAACACATGAAGGAGTACCTATCGCAAAGCAAAAGAACCCCGCTGCCGGAACAAAAGAAGCTGCTCGGCGTGCTCCAAGCCAAAAGGGTGCTGCTGTATGCTCCAGTACTTGAGTGGCTCTATAACCACGGGCTCGAAGTAACCGCGGCCTACCGCACGCTCGACTATACCCCGATGAAGGTCTTCGACTGGTTCGTCCGGGAGGTTGCAGACAACCGGCGGAAAGGCGACGCCGACAAAGAGAAAGCCTTGCTCGCGGAAGTGTTCAAGCTTCTGGGCAACTCGGCTTACGGCAAGTTCATCGAGGCTGTCGAGCGCCAGACAAGAGTGGTGTACACCCGCGACGAAGACGAGGTCGACAAACACCTGCGCTCCGCCTGGTTCGAAGATCTCGAAGACATCGGGGGCGCGTACAAGGTCGAGTTGCGCAAAACCAAGGTCACCATCAACCGCCCCTTCCAGGTCGGTATCGTCGTGTACCAACTTGCCAAGCTGCGCATGCTGCAGTTCTACTACGAGTTCCTCGACCACTACCTCGACAGGCGCGACTTCGAGCTCATCCAGATGGACACGGACAGCATGTACTTCGCCCTTGCGCACGACACCCTGGAAGAGGCAGTTCGGCCAGAGCTCCGCAAGGAGTTCGAAAGGGAGAAACACAAGTGGCTCTCTTGGGACAAGTGGAGCAACAGGGAGCCTGGCCTGTTCAAGCTGGAAAAGGAGGGCTCGCGAGCCATCGCCCTGTGCAGCAAGTGCTACTACGTAGAGGACGAGGCCAGCGGTCAGGCCAAGATGTCCTCCAAGGGCGTCAACAAGAAGCAGAACGAGCTCCACTGGCAACGATACGAGCGAGCCCTCGATGGGTTCAAAGACATGGCAACAAACCGAGGCTTTCGAATGCACGAGGGCGCCATGTACACGTACGAGCAGCGTAAGCTGGGCCTCAGCGCCTACTACGACAAGCGCTGGGTGCTACCGGACGGCATTCACACAGAGCCAATCGAGTTTCACAAGCCAGCTGGTGGCAACTGAGTACCTGGTGGCACAACCATCAACTCTTCGCGAACGAAGCCCCGCTTGGGCCCGTCATACAGATAATACATCACAGGCGCATCTGGTTTGGTGACAACCCTTTCGATGTTGTAGACCTTCAAAGACCAGATCGGATCCGTCGCTCGTCTACTACCACCTTCTAGCTCACCGGGATAATACAGATATCGCAAATTAACCCGAGGTGGGAGCTTCTTCTCATTCACCCCTACTGGTCTAGCATATGGGGTTGCGGGCTTGGCTGAGGTTGCTTTCTCTTTGATTGCTTGAGCGGGCTTCTTGCCAGTCAATCTGGTTACTTCATTGTTCAGGGCCGAGATAACATCTGGCAATCTTTTAACCCAAGCGGTCGAACGACCAGAGGGCAGATTCATTTCAACTGCATACTGGTAACCAAACAATCGTTCAGCCAGGGTTCTGTTAAATCTTTCAACGATCCCTTGATCTCTGTGAATATCAACACGCCCACGACGAATGGTTGTTTTATGGGCCCCAGTCTCTTTAGTCACAGCTCCCATAAACTCTGTTCCCGGATCGACTTGCAACAGTTGTGGCCACTTCAAAGGCCCGCGCCTGTATATCCGGGCCAGCGCTTTAGAAACTTCATCGGACTCTTTCGAAGCCAAGAGCTCTGCTGCTTTATATCTGCTAGCCACATCAACAACCGTCAAAGCATATTTGTAAACCTTTCTCCTGTGAGGCAGTTTGTCGTGTGGCAAAAAAAGTAGATCCGCTTGATGCACTGAATTGGGCGTGAAGACATCAAACTTAGGCCTAGGGATGTGGCGTGGCGCAGGGAGATATATTTGCCAAAGGGCTTGTTTGACAAGCCATTTCTTTGCCGCCTCTTCTGAGACTTTGGCTGCTGCAGCTAGCTTTTTCACAGCGGCAAGGCCTTTCCAGTATCCTTTGGGCCCGTAATAGATTTTAGAGAGTTTGGAGTCCATATACATGTGTTTTTACAGAAAGCGAAACGCTGCATAACCAAGGACGAGCGCGCCAGTACCGATAAACAATAGCTCGCCTTGCTTCTGCTGAGGGCCAGGCTTATAGAAGTCCGAGAACTCGGGCTCTTTGGGGAGTGTTATTTGCTGATCTCGATGTGTTTGGTTGTAGAGCACCAGAGCTTGGTCAGTGTCTTGAAAGTTCTTCTTCGCTTGATCTTTGATCCGATCATTGGTTGCAATCCAGTCGAGGAGCTTTGTGCGGTCTTTCTGGTATTTGGCGTAGGCCGCTTGATAAGCTTCTAATGCTTTATCGTGCCTGATCTTTTCATCCATAGCAGCTTTTCCACTGTCGCCGGAAAGATATTTTGCAAGATAATTGCCGCCAGTGAAAGCGGCCGCATTGAGAATTGCTCCACCAACCATGAGAGCGATAGAGGCCATCTTGTATATAATTAGATCGTGGAAGGGAGGATTTTCTGGTCCTCGAGGTATTTCTTGAGCGCGATGCTCCCAGTCATGACAGCTGTGAACTTGACGTAATTCATCAGGTTCGCGCTGGGGTCGCCTGTGAGGTTTTCTTTGATGATTTTCTTGCCAATCCAGCCAATACCAGCGACAAGGCCAGTGATTGTTGCGGCATCGAGAACAGATTTCACGAGCTTGTTGTCAGACATGGTGTATATTTATGTTTTCATTTCTTGTCTTCGTCCCCCTCAGGTGCCTGTCGTTTTAACCTTTCATTGCAGGCCTCAAGAAGTGTTTCGATAAAGGCGATGTTATATCCAACCCAAAGATAAGTGAAGGCCGCCCAGCCGATAAAGGCGCTGATCACTTCACGAGTTTCCATGATGTATACTTATTTTTTTTTCCTCATCGCTCTCTGTTAGTTCTGTGGCTAAGCGCCAAACTGTTTTAAGAGCAGTGATGTTGAATCTTAACGTAAAAAGAAGAATGCCACCAATTGCAGCGCCATTTACAAATCCTTGAAAGAGATTGGCCATTGTGTATATATTTACTCCATTTCTCGAATTCTTTGTCTCGGTGGCCTCTGTGTGGGTGGAGGGGCCTCTGCGGCTGCTGGTGGTGTCTTCTTGTTGCGCCCCAGTGCATTCATAACGGCCTCTCGCTGGTAATAGAGCCCCAAAGCAGATAAAATTACCCCGGCAACACCAAGGATGAGAAACGTTGTGTTGTTGCTAGATTCTGTCTTTGTCGGCTCCTGTTTTGGGGCAGGCTCGTTTGCCTGGCTGGCTTGCTTTTTTGCCTCTCTTGCCAGACGTTTTCGTTCAGCCAAGGCTTTTCCAGAAGCAACACGGCCAGGGTTTTTTGCTGGAGCAGTCTTTGGGGTATCAGATGTAACGTGCGTGGATGTAGGAGCGACTTTTTCTTCAGGAATCGTCTCGAGTGGTTGCGCCATCGTGTATATATTTTATTTTAAACCTGCGTGGTTCCTTCATGGTTCCTTCATGGTTCCTTCATGGTTCCTTCACGGTTCCTTCATGGTTCCTTCATGGTTCCTTCATGGTTCCTTCGTGGTTCCTTTGTGGTGCATCAACTTCATCAAAGCCCTCCAGTGGGTAACCTTCACTGTCCCTGCTGCTTGGGTGAGCGGGTGGAGACTCCTTTTTGAAGTCGATGTGTTTTGTAGTGATCAAAGCAGCATTGGCCAAGGCCAAGAATCGCCCACATGGCAGTGCCAGGCCTCCAGCAAGAGATGACAATTCATGTTGAATCATGTAGTCATTTTTGAGTTCTTTCTGCAACTCCTTCACATCGTCAATATCAACAGCCAAGCCGACGGCTTTGGTTACGAGCATTATGAAGCTGTCAATCAGAGACTCGGTTGTCTTGTTGCCGACATAGGCTTCATATCTTTTGTAGAATTTTTCAACCTCCTTATCTGTCAGGTGTTTCACCTGCTCATGTGTGAGCTGGACACCAATGGCTTCTTTTGATTTGCCCGTTGAAACAAGGACTGCCAGTTTCTCACGTTGAGCCTGAGTGTCTGACCCTGTTAAGACTTCAGGCATCGCTGATGGTAAGGAGCTATCAGGACCTGACTCCAGCATCTGCATGATTTCATTCATTGCGACCTCGTCTCCAGGGGTTGTTGCCATCGTGTATACATTAATTCTCAATTATTTTCTTGATGTCAGGCAAAATATTTTCAAT
Organism: Cladopsammia gracilis; assembly: GCA_022457155.1. NCBI lineage: Eukaryota > Metazoa > Cnidaria > Anthozoa > Scleractinia > Dendrophylliidae > Cladopsammia > Cladopsammia gracilis. The sequence continues at coordinate 59,565 of JAJGOT010000812.1, read as the reverse complement.
CTCTCGTATTAGTGAAGCCATTGTGTCTGGCATTTTAACAACTTTCAAAGGATACCGGCTAAGAAGCATGAGGCGTAGATCGTCCTCGCCAGCTGCTTTGATTTTCTGGATTTGCATCTCTTCCACCCTACTCTGTAATTCACCAAGAAGCTGTGAAAAGACTGTGAGCTTGTGGAGACTGGTGGAGGCATTCATGGCCAGAGTATACATTGTATTTTCACATTTTCACTTCAACCCCATAAGGATGCCGCAGAGAGAAAACCAGGTGAGAGAACTTGTGCCCCTTTAATTTTGCAATCAACTCTTTGTACTCTTGATGTTCAAGCTCGCCGGCATAGTCGTCGAAGATGGCCTTCGTTGTTTTGCTTGATGGGGTGTAAAAAAGCACAATCGCTGCAACGTTTTCTCTAAACGGCTTGGCAATGCTGGTTAACTGCTGCGCCAACACCCACACTGAAATACCGCTGTGCCTGGCACTGAAGCCTAGGTTGACAAGTTGGCTCGTGCGACCTTTCACATCCTTCGAAGCGGCGCAGTCATCGAGCACAAAGAGCGTGTTTGTCCCGTCGAAGTGGTAACTGGCTAGTTTTAGCCAAAATTCAATCTCGTGCTGCTGGCAGTCTATCACGTAAATGCGTGGCTCATTGTCCACGAAGCCGTCGTAGGTCTTGTTGTGGACAAATGTTGGGCAGAAGAGAACAATATAGTCAAACTTGCCCCTGAAGGGGCCACGTAGCTGATTCAGAAGATATTGTGTTTTGCCAGAGTTAGTCGGCCCTATGATTAGTGCATTGAAAGGTAGCTTTTGGGGGTCCATCTATATTTAATACTGCACAGCCTGCAGCTGCCTGTCCATGATGTTCATCTGCGAGTCGCTGATGGTGAAGATGTGGCATTGCACGTTTCCTGAGCCGGAGGGTGATCTCTCGAGCTCAAGATGAACGCCGTCCTTTGTGTTGACAAGGCGTTGGCCGTTACCGTGAAGGGTTGTATCAGCCATGGACCGAAGGTCGATAAGAAGGCCGAACTTGTTGCCTGTGAGATATTTGGTCAGATTCATGTTGGGCCTGCCGCCACCACTCTTTTTGAAGAGGCGACTGACCTCGTTCCACATGTCTGTCCCGCTGATGCCTTCGTTGTAAATCCTGTTGGGTGAGCCGTTGATGGTAACATTCACCTTGGTAATGTCTGGATTGAAGTATTTTTCTGAGTCCCGGGCCCCAGCCGTGTATGGCTCTATGAATAGCAAAAGGATGGCTTTCAGTGACCTGCGCTGAGGGTTCACCCTGAGATTTAGCCGTGCGTCTGAATCCTTCGAGAAGGGGACCACTTCCTCTCGCATGCATGGGAGAACGCAGACGGCTTCTACTGTAAGTACCGCTAAGGAATACTAGGAAAATTTCCTAGCATTCCTTACATACCTCAGCTTAAGACGCACCATGTTTCTTCCCCTTTGAGACCGGCAAGGTGTCATAATCTGTTTCAATGTCACGGAGCATGTAATTAAATCGGAAACAAACCAGAAAACGCCAAGTGAATATAATCTGAACCAAAATGTACAAACGTGTAGTGAAATTAGATCAAATTTTAGAAACAGTGTAATCTGTGGAGTAATTTTGATAAACTAGATGGCGGACTCCGCTGTGTGACAAAAGGCATTGTTGGAGTGCTAACTTCTCTCTGTGAATCTAAATTCTGAGAGGGCTCTAGATCTATCAACCAGATTCAGAGATAAACTTGATAGCCTCGTACACGCGAAGCGTGATCTGAATTTCTAATATTTTCCTCAATTGTTTTTTTTTTCTTTTAAGAATGAATGAATGCTTCGCCTTTACTAAAACTGATAAAACCTTTCCTGACGCCTGGAGCGTGGCATTCTGCCGGCAGGAATAGAAATGTGTGTTTTGAAATGCGTGCAAACGTCAAATATAGTAAAAAATCTCTCGCCTTTAAAGCAGTATACAAGATCGCTTCACGTGGGAGCAACTGATGAGGTTCACCAAAGAACCGAAACTTGAGTCTTGAGTATTTTTAAGCTCATTTGGACGCATATAAAAATGTAAGCCGGCAGTCAGAAATCACTGGAATTATATTGCTTGGAATTATATTTCTGACATTGTATATTTATGTAACTGGCAACATTATTTATATGGTAACAAAGAAAGAAAGATTGTATATTTTAAGCTTGGTCGTGAGAAATTAGAAAGATGTAATGTCCACAAGAGGCGACTTTCGCGCTCACGTAATCACCCAAGAGCGTAATTAATGCAACTGCGATGAAGCCTTAAAAAAGATCGCTTCACATGGGAGCAACTGATGAGGTTCACCAAAGAACCGAAACTTGAGTCTAGAGTATTTTTAAGCTCATTTGGACGCATATAAAAATGTAAGCCGGCAGTCAGAAATCACTGGAATTATATTGCTTGGAATTATATTTCTGACATTGTATATTTATGTAACTGGCAACATTATTTATATGGTAACAAAGAAAGAAAGATTGTATATTTTAAGCTTGGTCGTGAGAAATTAGAAAGATGTAATGTCCACAAGAGGCGACTTTCGCGCTCGCGTAATCACCCGCTCGACTATCCATGAAATATTTTTTTTTTTGCGGTTTCACCGCTCAGTCTTAGCGCTACCGCCAGAACAATAATCCCGCAAGCTAAACAGGCTTATTTAAGTTTAATCACACTCCTTTCGTTGTGGTCTTCATTGGCTTACGAATCACTGACAAATTTCAGAAAATTAAGGACAGAATTTCTAGGGAAGGGAAGGTGGTGCCCGCGAGGCTCTCGCGTGCGCGTTTACAAAAATTATATCGCCTGTTGCGTCAACAATCGAGCCTTCTCTCCTTTGTTACAAAGACAGCATTGCTCCCCATGAGACGTTCAAGATTCATAAATAAAAACCTTTAACCCACAAATATTGACAGTTCATTGACAAGATCAACTATGCACAAAAGTGTTTCCTGATAAAACCTTTCCTAACGCTTGGAGCGTGGCCGGTATGAAACTGTGTGTATAAACGTCTCAAGCGGGTTTGAGATGCGCGCGAAATACAAAAATTGAGTCTTAGTTAATTTTTGTGCCTTTAGAGCTAGTGGTGTCTTCCAGGCTGCTTCACATGGGAGAAACCACCAAAGAACCGAAACTCAAGTCTTGCTTAAATAATATATCAAAAATCACTTGCATCCGCCGTTCTCTACAAAACTGCAGTCATGATGGAGACTCAAATATTTCATGCTGGATGCAATACATGTACCGCCATACGTGTAACAACGGAAGTACTGCTTAATGTTCTTGCAGGACGGCCATAAAAATATATCGTTCCTTCAGGAACGATGAAATTCGGAAAAGTTTGCGTTATTTTCAGGAGAGAGGGTAGAGGGAGGGAGGCGTGAAAGTATTCTAAACCAATCACTGAGCGAGTTTGAGCTGGACAGCTCACTACTCAACTACATGACTGGGTTTTTTAAAAAAAAAAAGCTGATTTCTTCGCCGCAGAAACCGAAGTTTAAAGATGCTCCCGTGTCGACCCAAACGATGTTTTGGCGTTTGTATAATGGAAGACAGCAACAATGGATGAATGTCAAGCGATAAAGAATCTGAAAATGATCAGTTCTAGCGAAGAATCGAAGTAATTGACTTTGAGAGTTGAGTGGTGTTGAACAATTGGTCGAGTGTACATGTATAAAACATACGTACGGCCGGTCATACTCTGTCATACTGAAAGGTAACTCAAAAGGCAATTATGATATTTAGACGGGATATTTACCTTTGAAATCTGCTTATTGCTTCGAATAAATGTTTTGGCTTACTTTTGGAAAGATGTCTGGCGGATAAAGTTTTTTTTGTTGCGACAGGAAACCAAAATCGAGACGAGATCTTTTCACGTACCATGTTTGCATAATTAATTAGGTCAAATTTCATGCACAAAATTTTATTTGCACCTGAGTCGATTCCTCTGCATGGATTTACTCTGGGAAGACCCTGGTGCTCTATATAACAAGGAAACTTTTTGCTTTCAACTTTTTTCTTGAACTACATATCAGTTTGAACCAATATGAGCTAATATACTATACGACGTAATATAATATGAGCTAAATTTATAGGCAATTGTGGAATAATTTTGCTAATCTGAGCTAATTAAATGCAACATATATTTTGGAAAGGTTATTTATTACCCTTTCATACGAGGCATAGCTATTCACACACTTGTAAAATAATACCTTTCAAGAAAATTAATAAAGAATAATGTTGTCCATTTTGACACAGTTGGCTCTGAGAAATTTCTCTGGCACGTACTAGGGGTAAAGCCGGGCTTAAATACTTTTTTTGCGCAAGCAGGATTTTTGCAAGGGCTGTCACCTTTTATAGCGATGGGCACATGATTAGTACTCAGTTTATCTTAAATCGAACTGTATGAGGGGTGCTGCTCCGTTCAGATGGGCCAAAATATAAAGTGCAAACTAGCTGCATGATTAGTACTTTTATGTTATATCGAACTGTATGGTAGGTGTGCCACTGGTCAGTTCAGATGGACAATAATATTAAGTGTAAGCTGGCTGCATGATTAGTATACTTTTATGTTACATTGACCTGTATCTGATGTGCCAATTGCCAGTTCAGATGGACAATAATATTAAGTGTAAGCTGGCTGTATGATTAGTATACTTTTATGTTACATTGAACTGTATGAGGTGTGCCACCGGCCAGTTCAGATGGGCAATAATATTAATTAAAGCTGGCTGCATGATCAGTATACTTTTATGTTACATCGAACTGTATGAGGTGTGCCACCGGCCAGTTCAGATGAGCCAAAATATTAAGTGCAAACTAGGTACATGATTAGTACTTTTATGTTATATCGAACTGTATGAGGTGTGCACCTGCCAGTTGAGATGTGCCAAAATATTAAATGCAAACTGGCTGCATGATTAGTACTTTTAGCCAGTTCAGACGGACAATAATATTAAGTGTAAGCTGGCTGCATGATTAGTATACTTTTATGTTACATTGAACTGTATGAGGTGTGCCACCGGCCAGTTCAGATGGGCAATAATATTTATTAAAGCTGGCTGCATGATCAGTATACTTTTATGTTACACTGACCTGTATCTGATGTGCCAATTGCCAGTTCATATGGACAATAATATTAAGTGTAAGCTGGCTGCATGATCAGTACTTTTATGTTACATTGACCTGTATGAGGTGTGCCACTTGCCAGTGGACAGATGGACAATAATATCAAGTGTAAGCTGGGTGCAGAATCAGTACTTTTATGTTACATTGAACTGTGTGAGGTGTGCCACCGGCCAGTTCAGATGGGCAATAATATTAATTAAAGCTGGCTGCATGATTAGTACTTTTATGTTACATTGAACTGTATGAGGTGTGCCACTTGCCAGCTCAGATGGACAATAATATTAAGTGTAAGCTGGCTGCATGATTAGTATACTTTTATGTTACATTGACCTGTATCTGATGTGCCAATTGCCAGTTCAGATGGACAATAATATTAAGTGTAAGCTGGCTGTATGATTAGTATACTTTTATGTTACATTGAACTGTATGAGGTGTGCCACCGGCCAGTTCAGATGGGCAATAATATTAATTAAAGCTGGCTGCATGATCAGTATACTTTTATGTTACATCGAACTGTATGAGGTGTGCCACCGGCCAGTTCAGATGAGCCAAAATATTAAGTGCAAACTAGGTACATGATTAGTACTTTTATGTTATATCGAACTGTATGAGGTGTGCCACCTGCCAGTTGAGATGTGCCAAAATATTAAATGCAAACTGGCTGCATGATTAGTACTTTTAGCCAGTTCAGATGGACAATAATATTAAGTGTAAGCTGGCTGCATGATTAGTATACTTTTATGTTACATTGAACTGTATGAGGTGTGCCACCGGCCAGTTCAGATGGGCAATAATATTTATTAAAGCTGGCTGCATGATCAGTATACTTTTATGTTACACTGACCTGTATCTGATGTGCCAATTGCCAGTTCATATGGACAATAATATTAAGTGTAAGCTGGCTGCATGATCAGTACTTTTATGTTACATTGACCTGTATGAGGTGTGCCACTTGCCAGTGGACAGATGGACAATAATATCAAGTGTAAGCTGGGTGCAGAATCAGTACTTTTATGTTACATTGAACTGTGTGAGGTGTGCCACCGGCCAGTTCAGATGGGTAATAATATTAATTAAAGCTGGCTGCATGATTAGTACTTTTATGTTACATTGAACTGTATGAGGTGTGCCACTTGCCAGCTCAGATGGACAATAATATTAAGTGTAAGCTGGCTGCATGATTAGTACTTTTATGTTACATTGAACTGTACGAGGTGTGCCACTTGCCAGTAAATGTTCAGATGGACAATATAAGTGTAAGATGGCTGCACAAATTAGTACTTTTATTGAACTTTATGCGGTGTGCCAGCCACCAGTTCAGATGGACAATAATATTTAAGTGTAAGCTGGCTGCATGATTAGTACTTTTTATGTTACATCGAGCTGGCTGCGTGGTTTATAGTACTGTAGTGTTCAAGTCAGCGTAGGTCTTCAGTTTTTCCAGGAGAAATGCTTGCTCTACAATCTTCAATGTGTTTGAATATTTCAAGCTCAGGTGGATGCATAAAATGTAACTAAGTTGGCTGCCAGTCAGAATCACACAGAATGCAATGCAATTAACCTGGAATTATATTGCGGACACTGTATATTTATGATGCTTAGCAAAGAAAGAAAGGTTGTAAATTTTTAAAGCTTGGTCGTGAAGTAAGAAAGCTGTAATGTTTACAGGAGGAGATGTTCGCGCTCGCGGTATCACCGGCTCGACTATCCATGAAATAGTTTCTTTTCGCGGTTTTGCTGCTCGTTAGCTGCCGCCGCAACTTGATTTGCTCTCTAAAGCGAATAATCCCGCAAGCTAAGCGCACTCATTTCGTTGTGGTCTTTAGTGGCTTACGAATCATGAACAAATCCTAGAAAATTCAGGGCTAAATTTCTAGGGTTCTCAAAAATCATTATCATTATTTTTGTTTGCACTATTGTTTACATTTCGCACTTTGCACTGAAACTTGCTGTATGTCCATTAGGATTTTGCAAGTAAATCATGTAGATGTAGATGAATACATGTATATACACTGTATTCATACTGTCCGAGTACGGGAAGATGCCCGCGAGCTTCTCGCGCGCGCGTTTACAAAATTATATCGCCTGTTGCTCTTTCAATCGAGCCTTTCCTTCTTTATAACAAAGATAACTTTGCACCCCAAGAGACATCCAAAATTTATGAAACTACATGTATTAGCACTTTCCGATTGACAATAGCGACCAGCTCTTTGTTATAAAATTTCGCGCGCGCGTGCACGAAATTGCACCAAATATTATTTATGCGCAGCCAACAAAATACATACAATCGGAACTTCCCGCGTTCACAATATAAAATACAGGGTCAGTGTATATAATAATTGGACTTTTAATATACGGGCACCAGCTTTTCATCTAAAAACACAGTAATTTGACTTTTGGTAAAATCCAAGATTTCATACGCGTGAAAGGCGGTCACTTTATGCAGCTTTATGGCAAAACGCTGGGTAGAAAAAGTAAATGGACTAACCTGATATCCCCAATGTGATTGGCAGTGAATAATTCATGATCCTCGAAAGTCCAGGACGAATTCAACTGAAAATTTTAGAGTTAACACGGCGGGAAGTCGAACTGGCCATCACGTATGAATGCATTCATTCTTCGATTGCACCAAAACGAAACAACAAAAGGTTTCCTTTACGCCGACAACAACTAAAACCGTCCATTTCTGGTGCGAGAATGTTGCAATTTTTCCGCAGTTGCTTTAACTGAAGACGGTCGCTAAACAATCGGACAAATTCAGCTTCCCTTCTAGTCAATGCATCAGTTGTTATCACATCTCCGGTAACACCACCTCTCGATTCTCTTTAAAATGTGCGCTAAGTATTAGAACTTCAAATGATGAAATCCTGGAAAAGAACTGTTCAGCTAGCTGCCGAATATGTGCGACAGGAACGAAATAGAAGTTGTTGCGAAAACGAGACTATATTTTCTATTCCTCGTGGTTTGGAAGCCGTTTGGCGCAAATAAATTTATTCTGGACCGAAATGAATAGTGTGCATAAATTTAATACAATGGAAATTGATCCACGTGATACTAGCGATGACATGATTACTGGGACATGATAACTTTCGGTAGCTCGACATATTTAATGAGATTAAATCACCTTCGGTGACCACAAAGATTAAATCTCCCCATGAAACCGTACTTACAGTAAAAACTTTATGCGTTCTTTCATGTATGGTCGTAGGCAAACTCCTTTCCGCTCGAGTAAACACTTGTTGCCTCGTCCGCCAGCTGCTTACTTCGGATTGTCTCGTACTCAAGCTGGATATTTGTCAACTTGTAGACAAGTTTGCTTGTATCTGAACCCTTGACAACTTGAGAGGCCTGGGCGAGCGTAATCTCGAATGTCAAATCGTTGTAGAGGGCCTGCGGGTACATGACGCCGTGGTCTGTTAGAATCTGGTGATCCAGATTGATGCGGTATTTGTTCTTGTAAATGGTCTCCAGCTTGTTTTCCACATCCACGCTCGAGGTCTTCTTGTCGCCGGAATTAGAGCGAATCTTGCACAAGTCAACACTCTGGATGCCCTCTGAAAGCATGTTTTCGCGCTTGTCGACAGAGAGGAAGAGGTCCTCGAAGATCTTGTAAATATCGTATCCGACGGTGTCCTGGACAGTGGTGGCGGCAAACTTGACAACGAGCCTGTCAACTAGTGCTCTGGAGACATTTTGTACAAGAGAGTTGTTTGCGTGGCCGCCGGCAAGGTCGATGTTAAAGATCAAGGCAAGCGAGCCCGACACGATAACTTCATCTTCGTTGAGCTTGGGCACCGTAACGTACAGGGTCTCGCCAGGCTGGGCTGTAGAGCGATCAAATGTGATGCGCTTTACGGTGCGCTCTGCTTTCATTGCCCCAAGAATCTTCTCTGCGTTCGTTGGGAGGAGGTTTGCTTGCACAGCCATATATATAAATTTTATATTTATATATCATCATGGCAGAAGGAGGTTATGATATACCTGGCGAGAACGAAAACCCGTGGCTTGACTTGGATATAGACCACGATGGCGATGACGATGACGAAGAAGAAGTTGACACAACAACTCCCTTTCAAACAGGCGGCACATCAACCCCATATCATGGCGGTGAACAACATGAAATGCATACACTGCCTCACGAACAGAGCGGCTTAGATGAAACTGTCCCTCTTATTGCAGAGACTGGCAGAGAACGGGCCTGGGGTGCTATCGAGTCCTTATATCCAGATGCTAATGCAATAGAACTTGATGCTTATTTTGACCCCAAATCTAAAAGATTAATGATCAAAAAAAGCGGTGTTGGCAAAAAAGCATACTCTCTCTACACAAAAGAAAGGTTAACTGGCCGTGCAAGAATAAACCCAAATCTTTCACAAGAAATCAAATTTGCTCTTGGGCAGTCTGCAGAAGAAAAAATAGTTCAAGACAATACAGCTATAAGAGAAGAAAGACAAAGGCTAAGAGAGGCAGAGAAACAACAGAAGGATGCGGAAAGGATTTCTTTAGCACGCCAACAAGCAGCAAGTGAGGTTCAAAACCTCAGGGGAAGAATCGAAGAAACGCAAGCGAGGATTGACGCTATGGATCAGGAACACGGTTCAAACGTCGAGAGTCAAACCGAGCTAGATCGGTTAAAACAACTGAAAAAGAATCTTCAACAAGATTTTGAAAACCAGAAAAAAGAATTAGGCGCCCTTCAAAAAATACAAAAACAACGAGACCAAGAGCAGGCAAAGGTTGACAAACTCAGAACACAACTTTCTGAGAAAACAAGAGAAAGAAATGCTGTCGAAGCAAGACTGAACGCCACCAAGCCGCTGGATGAGTTAAAAGAACAAGAGACCGAGCTTGTACTACAAAACGAAGAAGACAAACGCTTGATAGAAGACGAGAACACTTCTCCCTCTGACAGAGAAGCCGCGGAAGCCCGAGTTGCTGAGCGAGAAGACGAACTGGCAAGACTAAGAACACAAGTTCAGGAAAGAGAAGAAGCCTTGCCTCTTCGAGAGAGGGTTAAAAATATCTTCAAGAAATATGGTTGGACCCTTCAAGCAGTTGTTCTGGCTGCCGGTATTGTCATCAGCGCTGTGGTACTAACCACCTTGAATGGCCTGGCAAAGGCCACCAAGGCTATTGGAAATGGGCTTAAAGAGCTTGGCAAAAAAGCAGCCAACGCCCTGCCAGGCTTGATCGGCTCGATCGTGGGCTTTATCTTCAAAACAGCCGGCCAGGTTTTATCCTTTCTTGGCGAGCACGCCTGGCTGCTGATCCTTGCCGTTGTGGCTTTCTTGGTCGAAAAGACAATCAAGCGCAAGCGTTATCGCATCCAGATAAACAAGCCCGCTAAAACAAGGGCACCCCCAGCAATGAGCGCCTTGTTTACGTGATGCGGCTCGATCTTAGTCTCTTGCGTTGTGGCTGGTGTTGTGGCTGGCGTGGGGGTTGGTTGTGTCGTTGGCTTGGGCGCGATGCCCTGTGCCTGTGCCGCCTGTTTGTGAATCGGGTTCGCTGGGTGGCTGTTTGGCGGATTAATCTTTGTTGGGCCACCGTCCATGGGGCGCAGGGAGGCCTTTTTTGTCTCCAGGTTGACATTGTTGTTCACACCCAGCTGCATCCCTTGCGTTGCCTGCTTCAGCTTGTTATTGTACCCCACCACACTTTCTGTGTTGATCACCATGCGCGAGGGCATTAGCCAACATCCTGGGGCTACAGCAAAGTCAAGGCGCACCTTTGCTCCGTCAATGGCTAGCTGATATCTTTGAACGCTCTTTGAAATGTCTGGCGTTCTGATCGCGTCTTCCATGAGGACAAGAAAATCAGTTTGCGCCTCCTTTGCCCGCCCACCGGCGCCCAGAATACTGCTACGGACGCTGACTTGCGCGCCTAGGATACAGTAGACGAAGGCCTCTATTGACTGGTTCATCCGCGAGAGACCTGCTTGTGTGAGGCCTTGCGATGTGTTTGGCACGAAGTGCTCGAACTGTCTGTCCGCGCCACTGTCGTTGCGAATGAACTGCACAAGGTTTCCATCACTGGCACTTCCACCTTCGTCACTGAATTTCGCATGATTGCCTGGATAGCCCATTCCGGTGGATATCATGCCGCCTCGTGAAACATAGATAAACACATTGCCGAGGCCATGATTTGCGCCGTGTTTGAAGCGGAAATCACTGCTTGGGTCAACACCGAACTCGTTACAGATCCTGTGATATTGGGCAAGATCATAGTTGTTGTTCGTTTGACTAAATGTGGGGTCGCCTGGCAAAGCACTGCTACTCTGGATCCCCCCCATTTCGAACAATATGCGCCTTGTTGTGAAATAAACATGGAAGAGATAAAAAGATCGGAGCTGCGGGGCAAGGTTTAGATAGCTGGAGGACAATAATATCTCGCGGGAGACCCCAGAGCCCGTTGTTGCACACCATAAGGCGAAGTTCAGCTGCTGTGGCCAGTAACTCATATTTGGCTTAGAAAGCCACCTTCTTGACTCTTTTCCTGTTGTGTGTTTGATTTGAGCCTGAGTGAAGAGCTGCCTGAATTTTGTTGCAAAAGATTCGGTTGGCGTCACATAGATCTTTTGCTCTTTGTTCAAGATATCGCCGATGCTTGCCACATTTTCAGAGAACGCGACTGTGGGGATTGCTCTTGTAGGGCTATTATTAATGGACAAAGGGACAGGAAAACCGCCGTCTTGCTGCACACCCAGAGCCTCTTTCATGGCTTGAGACCAATCATTGCGGGGTATGTCTGAAGGCATAGCCCATGAGCCTGGACCCTCTATGAAAAGCACCGTTGCAGTGGCTTTGTGATTGTCGTCGAAAGAAACTTCTGTTGTAAATCTTGACATATCAGCGTGTGGGAAACGCCTTTTGAAGTCTGAGATTGCCTTCGCTTTGGCGGCTGTAGCAAGTTTTGTGGCCTCCGGAGAACTCAGCCAAGCCAGTTGCGGGTTTACTGCGGGGGGTTTTTTTACTGAGATACCTTTGTTCTGGCTGGAGGGGGTTTTGGGGGCGAGGAAAAAACGGGGGTGAGGGCCCGTAATCGTGTCCGCCAATGTCTAGACCAAGGTTTGAACCAGGATTAAATCCGCCAGGGCGTCTGCCAAACATGATTGTATATAAATATATTTTATATACACAATGGTTGTGTTAACAATCGTCACATCTTCGAACCCTCACACCATCTACTTCGATAACCCGCTTCAGAAACCTAGCTATATCAGGCTCATCTCTTGTTCGATTTGCAATTCGTGGCATAATTTGAAACAAAGAGGACAAATATCTGTCAAAATATCAGGCTCTAAGGCCCAACCAACTATAATCAACATTGAGCCTAGTTTTTACACTCCTAGTAGTTTAGCAAAAACGATAGTTGACAAATACGAAGAACAGGTTATAGACCTTAAAGCGGAATCGTATTCTCCTCTTGGTGCTATGGCGATTTTGAACCCAGGAGGTGAATATGTAATAGGCCTTTCCAATAATATCAGATTATTATTTGGCAAGGGCCTACAAGTGCCCCCACATATCACCAGTAAAAAATTCGACTCACCAAGCACTTACTTTATCCACTGCGATCTGGTTGATAAAGAACAGAACCTGTTCAACGGCAAGCCTTCGACAGTCTTGGCTCGATTTGATCTTCGTGGAAAGCCATATGAGAAAGTTTTCTATGAATCAACACAGCAGAACATCTTGCGTGACGTCTCGTCTGGCGATTATGTAAACAGCATAACTCTGTCTGTGAGAGATGCGAACAATGAACTTTTTGATTTCAATAACGCACCTCTTGAATTTGAAGTTGAAATAAATTAATATGTATACACAACCATGAGCTCAGCTAATGTGTTGCCATCGGCACCGGATTACAGCGAGACTCAATCGCTTTACCCAAGCTTACCAGCAAATGGCGAAGACTTCCGGCTCAAGAAAATAACAGACTTGCAGAAAGAGCTTGAGAAGGAAGCCGACCACTATCGCAAGGTCGCAAAAAAAATACAAACGGGCCCACGCGATTCTTCATGCAGCGGCTGTGGGTCTTGGTTTGGTTGCTACAGGCATGTCATCAGCTACTTTCGCGACTGCATTATCTGGAGTCGGAATTGTGGCCAGTCCTGCCCTTGCTGGTGTGGCGGCGGTTACAGGGGCTTCCTCCGCGGCCCTCACAGTGTTCAGCAAGAAATTTGAACGAAAAATCACGAAACACGAGAAAATCTACACGCTCGCTGTTGCCAAGCGGAACTCTGTCTATGAGATGATCTCAAAGGCTTTAACTGACAATAACATCGACGATCCAGAGTTTACGATCATCATAAAAGAGGTTGAAAAATATAACAAACTGAAAGACGAGATCCGCTCTGGTGAAACAAAGCCCACACAGGGTGGACAGCCTAAAGCGCCAGATCTTGACAAGATCAGAGAAGAACTTCGCAAGGAAGTCAAAGTTGAGTTTCAAAAAAAATTAAATCATCTGGCAGACGTATCCAAGTCGTATTTGAAAGAGTAAACTCTGGATTCAATCTACAAATCTCAAAAGGAAAACAATCTAACATAGAGCAATGCCTGTTCTAAAGGAATTAATCACATTGCTTAAGGCCGCAAATAAACGAAACGAAGATCTAGCACAGAAGTATAATGAACTGAAAAGAAACTACAGCAAGCTTTACCAAGAATATATGGCTCTGCACCACAAGCTCCTTTGTCAGGATTGTAAAACACAGTGCGCGAAAACAGAACCGGGAGGATGCACTGAACTTTGTAATCTTTGTAGCTCGATATAAAGTTTCTTATTGAACATTTGACATTGCTAGTTATAACCATGGAGAGCCTTGAAGCCGAACGTTTTAATAAACAACTGTCAATCGTCAGACAAATGGATGAAAAACATGAATACAAGACTCAATTAGATGCCTTAGATGTCAAACACAAGGTGCAATGCATCTATGCAAGGCATCTATGAAAATGATTATATGGACGAGTTAAATCGCGCACAACTTAAAGAAGTTACAAATTATCTTTTTATCTCTTTCTTTGTCGGCAAGACAAGAATTAATAGAGCAGTACCGCGGAAATGCGTTTGTTTTCATTCAAAGCGGAACAAACGAAAATATCAAATCGTGCCAAAACTGTGGCGGGTCATTTTCACTCATGGCTGATTCATCGGAACTGGTCTGTGACAGATGCGGCCAAATTGAAATAATAGACACTACCGCCTTGTGTCATGCAGATCTTTACGGAAATAAAAATATGTAAGTTAAAAGCAAGCCTAAAACAGATTATAACTTTAAGTATAAACTTGATAAGTTATTAGGGGCACCCTCTATGAGATTGACCTATGAAGAGCTTGAACAAACACAATATGTGCACTCAAACGTAAAACCTTTTCTTCCAAATTATGTTTCTTTAAATTTCAAAATTTATAAAATATTAGCCCTAATTTTAGAAGAAGGGCCAAGAAAACGGAAAATTTTATCTCACATAAGGCTTCCGCGGAAATCTACGTGCCTGAGGCATGAGCGGCGTTGGCAAGCGGCCATACGTTCAGCTAGAATTGCATAAACTGCCCATAAAGAAAGGCCTCGACGTCGCCTTCATTTTCGGCGGAAGTTGTTTTGTCGCCTGTAGTGATAAGTGAATGATTTTTTTTTTTAGGTCGGCAAGCTGCTTGTGAAAATTCTCGGCCCTTGCTTGAATGCCTGTTAAGAACCCCTCATGCTGGGTGATTGGAAGTTCTGTAACATCAAGGAGCTTCCAAACCAAGAATGCAACAGCTCTTGGCCCCTCGGCATTGCTGCTTAGCTCGCTCTTAAATTTTTGGCGTCTAAAGAACTCCTCACGCTCGATTTCCTCGCTAAAAGTGGTTCTCACAGGGCCGTAAGAACACCAGAGCTCTTTCTCCTCGATGCTTGCCATTATTTTCTCAAACTGTGCCTGAGTAAGTTCCGCGACATCAACAAGCTCAGTTTGGTTTTTAGTCAAGGGTTGTTTAGAGAATAGGTAAACAATGCCCCAGGCTAGTGTTTTATTGCCTTTGTTGAGTGAACAGCACCGCCATTTAATGCCGCATTATGGAATGTGCTCGATGACATCTGTTTCAAAGGGCACAGCCTGAAATACGAGTCAACGAACAGGCCCTTTTTTACTTGGCTCCCACTGAAAGCGAGGCCTGTCTGAAGTTGTGTAACATAATAGCGCGGAATAGATCCAACGGCTATCTTTCGTTTAAAAGGGCATTTAAACTCTAAGAGGGCAATGTTGCCGGCTCTGTCTTCGAAGTAGCCATCGGGGCTACATGTAAGCTTTCCGTAAAGGGGGTGCTCCTCTGCCAGATTAAGTGAGACACTGTGTGCAAAGACAGTTGTTTCGTGTTTTTGCTCAAAACATTTTCGTGCGATTGGCTCGAAGATGTTGCCCCAGGTACATGCCGTCATGTTGACCATGTCTGGTGCCTGCGCTTTCTTGAAAAGTAGGCTCTTTTCATTTTCAAAGGGCGAAGCCCCTATCAGCGCAGCAACTTCTGAAGCCCCGATGGTGCTCTTTCTGGCGCTTACCCAAGCGCGACTCCTTTGCTTCAGGCCAGTTTTCCTGGATTTAAGAAAGTTCAAGAAGTTTTGCGTGCCGGACATCATCGATATACAAGGTGCAAGTGTTTTTTCAATTGGTGATAATGGCGCTAAGTTGTTGTGGAGTTAGTCTTTGCACGGCTTCAAGAATATATTCCGGCACAATGGCTGGGGGCGCTGTTTGTTCCTGAGTTGCTTTAAAGCATTCACAGAGTTCACCTTTTTTTACTTTTCTATCTCTACAGCAAATAAGACTTCCATGTCTTGAGTAATTAAAGGTTATGCGTTTACTGGATTGGGTAAAAACACCCTTTCTGCCTCTTCCCATCGTGGCTTAGTCCCTAAGCGGGGGATTTCTCCAATTGGTTATGTCTCACTACAACGTAAAAATTGAAATTGAAATGGCAACCGATTTTTTGGTATTTTTTGAAGTTCTACTCACTACAGCGTAAAAAATTGAAATGGCCGCCGATTTTTGGCAACCGATTTTTTGGTATTTTTGAAGTTCTACTAATTTTTAAAATACAGTTTAGGCCGACATTTTTTTTCACAAAACTCGCAACGGGGGTCTTGGTGAAAGGGGTCAAGATCACGCAGGCTTAAAGATTGTTCTTGCTTGTCAAGCCAGTCATTCAGCTCTTCATCGCTGACAGCTGAGTTTGCGAAGATCCCTTGAACAACAACCAGTTGAAAGAGTGATGGCGCCTGTGGAGGTAAAGGGGCCTCAGGCACATGAAAGGTTTGAAGGCGTGGACAGCCATTCTTTCGGTGTCTATAAAACGTTGACACACTCACTCTTTTCTGGCAATGCGGGCAAGGGATTTTCAATCGATTAACCTTCGCGTACCATAGGTTAGGAGCTTCCATGATGCGATATGCAGAAGGGGGTGTTCTGTTCAAATGGAAAGACTGGCCAATTTAGTGTGTTAAACCCAATAATGGAGGGTTGGCCCGATAAAAGGGCTGGGTGTTGAAAACACTTTCGGGCGGTTAAAATTGGTAATTAGTGATTTAAGCTGTTTTTGTGGCCTAAATAAGCCTCGTGGTGCAATTGGCGCCCTAGTAGTATATGGTGGATTAGCAGAATACTCACTAAACAAAATAAGGCTCCAACGGTATCAATGAATGCCTATTTCCCCAATTAGTAATTCAACCTGCAGGCCGACCGAAGGGAGGCCTGTAGGTACAATTAAAAATGGGGGAAATAGGCATTCATTGGTGCCGAAGGAATCTTATTTTGTTAAGTGGTATTCTGCTAATCCACCATATACTACTATTCCATACTACCTTGCGGTCTTGGCTTTGAGCATTTTCATCCGACAACGTTAATTGAAATAGCTGTATAGAATACATTTGAAGCTACAAGACCTTTCTAAACTCGTGAAGAGTTATTGTCAGATGTGGCGTTAACACTTTTACTGCACGATTCAAACTATCAGTCAGGCAATATTGTTAAGTCTTTGGAAGTGAAACATTTAAGGTAATTCCATCGAAACAGAAGTTGCAATGAAATTTTTCTAAATTTTTGAACAGTAAATTATCCTCACTGCATACCTAATGCAACGTCACGGTAAACTAAGTTATGGGAGGTATCCGCGACTGCCTTGGCAAAAGATATGCAGTGAGGCTGGGTGAAGTGGTCACTGCCACCGGGGGAGGAAGGTGGAGAGAAAAGTGCTTCTTTCAGGTATTCCCGTTAAACTGCGAAATTTGACATCGTGCCGTCTAATTTTATAGCAGGGGGCCGCAAGGATCATGCATGATCCTGCTGCTTGCCCGGGATTAGCGGAATGGGGCGTATTTCCGCGACACGCTAATTATATATGCAGTGATAATAGCAGAACAATGTCATCACGAAAAGCCTTAACGCTGATTGGATAAATCTTAAATACATTTTTTTAGAAAGATAGCGAATAGAGTGTTTTACATCTAGCTTTATACATTCTTGTTCTTGCACCTGTGTCTTAAGAGCGGATATCTGTAAATATCGAGAATCCGACGACAGAGGCAAAATTTCGAATTTCTTTTTATTTTACCAAAAGAACCTATTTAGTGACCCATTTTCGAAAATGGGTTTAAAAGGTTCGATTTCATTTTACTTTTTTCAAAATTTCGATAAGTCGAAAATTAGCCTTTTGAGTCCGCGGGTGCTTTCATGGACCACTGAATTTTGGCCATTTTGGACCATTTTCAACACGCTCCTGTTATCATAACATTCGGTACCCTACAATGCCTTTTACACAGTAAATTAAACATCTTTTTAGCTTTCTTTTGCAATAAAATTTAGTCGGAAATGTTAAGTTTAAAGATCATTTTGGTTTTGTAGAAAACACATCTTCGCCATGTAAACAATATCAAACAAGAAGGCAAATTTAAGCAAACTTGTAATTAGTAAAATGCAGTCTGGTATATGATTTTTAGGCGAAAAACAACACTACATTATAGCTGAATCTGTCTTTTATTTATTCTGAAATTAGGTTTGGTGGCCCGTAAATGCAGCGCTACTGAGAGGTTTATCCATGAAGGCCACTTTTCGCTTGACTCCAATTTCGCATTCGATTAATTGAATTGTGAGCGCTGGAAGTATTTCAATGACGGTGAACTTAAGAACGAAAATGACTCAAGGAACAGCGAAATTGGCCCTTAAGCAGGTCTTTAAAACTATGGAAACAGCATTTACATGTTTTAGGAATATTCATATGTTTTTTCGAACTACAAGGATCAAAAACATTCTATACCCGAATACTAATCACAAGTTGTTCTATCGAAAGGTTAAAAAGAATAGCATTACATACTAACAAACGACCATTTCCGGAATTATTAGCTGGGGATTGTGACGTTTTTGGGTCAAAACTGTCCGAAAATAAAACTAAGTACCTTTGTCATACGCGATATGCTTATAGAACACTGAGAGGAAGATATCAAGTGAATTTTCCAAGAGATAGTAAACCATAGCCTGAGTTTTAGCGAGTTTTCCAAGACATAAAGCGATAAACTTGTTGAAAAAATAAGTTGCATTCCATTTCCATCCCGGCCATGTGCAGCCCAAGACACTTATTTTTACTCTTAGAGCTGGACCAATATTTTTCGGTTTTCACTGATATAAATAACAACCCAGCTTTTTAAGGCAACATTGAACTGGGGACATAGACCCTTTAATTACGGACAGTACCTTTTGTTCACAGTGTCTTTGTGAAAGGACTTTGTCTGGGCCGTGAATGTGACAATAAATATAAGTTCAATAGTTTCATAAAATGGAAAAATTATAAAGCACTATTAATAGTATTCCATCATAAAGTGGGAAAATAATAAGCTGCATGTAAAAATGTCATACAATGACACAACACATTCTGAAATAATTGGTGTTTAGTTTTCAGTTGAATGTCGAAATTAACTTCGCTATTGCTTTGGTTTTCCATTGCTGCGCATTGTTGTTACCTAAAGGACACTTGCGCCACTTTCTTAACCAATCATAAGTACTGAGAATCAAAACTAATCGTGACTTGCTCGCACGTATTTTCTCGCGCTTGACGCCGACTCCTTGGAATGTGTCGGCGGCTTCAGTTTTGATCGGAACATAGTTTATAGAATAAACTGGTTATGAAACTCAGTCAGTCCTTTGTTATATGTTTTTGTTCTCCATTTCTTTTGTTCGTTTGCCTTGACCGTGCACAAAACACAAAAGGTATTGAAATGCATATGAGCAACTGACCAATAGAAACATTTGGGCTCACACGTTAAACACGGCTCTAAGCTGCCATACAATTGCACAACACAAAGTGAACGATAATCAGCTGTCTGCAAAAATATTACGCAATGACATAAAACACAAAGTGAAATATAACTAGCTGTCTGTAAAATATCATACAATGACTCAACACAAAGTGAGTAAATGATGTTTGCATGTGGATATCCCTCAATAGATCGCATCGATAACTCTCTTGCCGCTGCACATCGCTGTAGCGGCTCGCCCGACATTTCTCTCTGTTTGCTGTCCCCATTCCTAAAAATCAAACACCTCTAAATTAGTAACAGAAAAATTGGGGACTTTTCAAAAACTACGGGTAGAGAACTTTGAAATTAAGGAACCATCTTTTAACAATGCATTTAAAAAAGTGTAGATAGCCCTTTGAAAAACAAAGGAACTGTTCTACTCAGGGCAATTTTCACCTTGGCGTTTGTATAGCTCATTAACGGTGTAATACTGACTGTATGCCCTGTATTAAAAATTAATGTACATGTAAAGGCTTTTGATATTAGTTGTATTAGTCAAATTTGAATGCATAAACAAAAGAGGCCTTTCTTTCGATGTACTAACAAAAAAAATTCTTTGGGGCAATCTTTTGGACCATGGCAAAATGTGCACAAGACGCGAAGAAAGTCGGCACCACAGCCAAATTGTACCGGCTCCCTCCACGAGAAATAAGCTTTTAGGTAGACTCGTAAATATGCGAGCAGGCAACTTTGAAATTTAACGTAAACCTGTGATAAATCGCTCTTGTCATTACAATCCTTAGCATGCTTCTTTAACAGAGCAACCTTAACCAGTGTTTCATTACTGCTTAATCCCGTAATGTTTTAATCCCTGTTTGGTTCTAATTATCACCTCGATCTCGAATCTTTCAAGCAACTGCGCTCTATATGTTTATTATCATGATTATTTTTTTATTATTGTTACTATCACGTTTATTCAAAATTAGGTTAAGCCTTATCGGTAGGCTTTCAAATGTTAATTTTATTACCCAGGATATTTAATGAGTGAAACAGCTTTCAACAGCATCAGTTTAATCTGTCCGGCGCTCTAGTTTCGAAGTTTTAATACGGTAAGTTTGGCTTTGTCAATTTTCATTTGTATTTCGTTGAATGTTACCACGGTTATCACTCTGTACGTCACACACAGAAAAGAAACCGACTTTCCTAGGTTAGACCGTTTCGACACGCCCTCTACACTTATGATACACAATTATACAATTTGTATGTTACGAACGCTGAAAACTGTATTTTAACAGTCAGGTGTTTCGGGGATAGCCCCTTCATCAGTGTAGTGTCGAGCGAGAATTCACGTGTAATGTCGAGCGTGCGAGTTCAGCCAATCACGGTTAGGGCGTTGTTTAGAGTATATAAAAGCGAATGTAATGTATTCAAGGAGGTGTGTGAAAGTCAGTGGACTAACAGCCAGTTCAGGAATAAAGTGTGTGTTTCTTTCCAGTCGTTGTTTAAGCCGTACGTGTCTACATTGGCGACGAGGATCGAGCGATTTGTCGTGGTAGTCGACAGGGATTTTGTCAGCGATGCCGGGAGGCGAGGAATCGAGCGAATCGGGTACGCCTAGTTCAAGTGGTTCGAGTACGGCGGTTGTTTTGGATGTTGGAACTTTAGAACGGTTTAATCCAAAGGTTGAACCACACAGTTTGAATCAACGGTGGAAGAAATGGAAGAGAGCGTTTAATTTGTACGTTACCGGGAAAGGAGTACAGAATGACGGACAGAAGCGAGCTTTGTTTTTACATGTGGCCGGAATAGATGTGCAGGAAATTTATTTTACGCTTGCCGGCGAGGGTGCGAGTTCCAGTTTTGCGGAAACAGTTAAAGTGTTGGATGACTATTTCATTCCAAAGGCAAATGTTCCTTTTGAGAGGCACCTGTTCAGGCAAATCGCGCAGGAAAGCGGAGAAACTGTCGATCAGTTCGTTTGTAGGCTTCGTCAACGTGCGACTAGTTGTGAATTTGGCGAAAACGAAGATGACTACATCCGTGATCAAGTGATCGATAAATGTTATTCGAGTAAATTGCGTCGGAAATTCCTGGAGAAAGAGGGAGCAGTCACATTGGAAGATTTGTTGAGAATTGCAAGATCACAAGAAGCAGTTGATCGCCAGTTGAAACAATACAGTGCTGATCAGTTACAAGCGGGAAGTCCAGTGAACAGCCAAGGTCAACAGGGCCAAGGTCAAGTGAGTGATCAGTTAAATGCAGTGGGTGCAGGCAAGTCTGATGCAATTGCTGGTTCCAGGAAAAAGAAGACATGCTTCAGTTGCGGGCAAGAAGGACATTTCAGTGGAGACAGAAAGTGTCCGGCTCGTGACCGAGTTTGCAGAGGTTGTGGAGGCATTGGGCACTTTAAGGTCAAGTGTCCTCGAGGCCAGCAACGTAATACGCCTGAACCAGGGTCCAAAGTCGGCAGGGGCAGACGAGGTGGTGGACGTGGACGCGCGCGGGGACGCGGGAGGCCTCGCGAGATGAATCTTGTCACAGAAGGCCAGGATGCAGAACCTCCTCGAGGAGCTCAAGGTCCCAACTATGCGTTTGTGGTGGAAGACGGGAGGCAAAACTGTGGTGTGGTGACTTTAGTCGTCGGAGGTGTGGTGTTGTCTGATGTGCTTATCGATTCTGGAGCTACGTGTAATGTGATTGGTCAACAGACCTGGGAGATGCTTAAACTGAACGGAATCAGATGCGAGTCACGCAAATCAGCTAGAGAGCTCTTTGCATATGGGGGAACAGAACCTTTACCAACTCTTGGAACTTTTACTGCAGATGTGATGCTGACTGAGAGCAATGCCCATTGTAAAGCAGACTTTGTGGTTGTCAAGGGCAACGGACGAACGCTGCTGGGCCGAGAAACCGCTGAGACACTCAATCTCCTACGCGTTGGTCCTTCACAAGCAAACAGTGTAACTGCTGGTCAGCTGGAGAGCGATATCCGAGAGAAATACAAGGACTTGTTTGAGGGTGTCGGCTTGCTTAAAGGGGTAGAGCTCAAACTTCACATCGACGAATCAGTAAAGCCTGTTACCCAGCCAGTGCGGAGAACGCCCTTCGGGTTAAGAGAGAAAGTGGAAAAGAAGCTAGACGAGCTCCTTGACCAGGACATAATAGAGGAAGTGCCAGAGGGTCCTTCAAGTTGGATTTCGCCTTTGGTAGTGATCCCGAAACCCGATGGAGACGTAAGGGTATGCGTAGACATGCGCCGTGCGAATGAGGCAATAATCCGCGAGAGATTCCCAATTCCCACTGTGGAGGAAATTTTGTACGACTTAAATGGCAGCACGGTGTTCAGCAAGATTGACCTCAGATGGGGATTCCATCAGATTATGCTCAGCGAAGAAAGCAGATACATCACTACGTTTGTCACGCACCGAGGCTTGTATCGGTATAAACGTCTGATGTTTGGAGTGACGTCAGCGCCAGAAAAGTATCAGCAAATTATCAGGGATGTGTTGAGAGGTTGCGCTGGTGTAGCGAACATTGCAGATGATCTCATTATTCATGGCAAAGATGTAGCCGAGCATGACCGATGTCTTTTTGCGGTGTTGGACAGGTTGAAAGAAGTGGGGTTGACGGTGAATGGAGAAAAGTGCGAATTTCGGTTGCCAAAGCTCACGTTCTTCGGTCATGAACTGACCAGCGATGGCATAAACCCAAGTGAAGAGAAAGTGGCTGCGATCAGAGATGCACGGCCTCCGAAAGATGCGTCTGAAGTACGTTCATTCATGGGTCTGGTCCAGTACTCTGCGAAGTTCATGCCGGATGTTGCTTCTGTTGCTAAGCCAATTCAAGAGTTGACAAGAAAAGGTGTTACCTTCAAATGGGGCGAGGAACAGCAGACAGCTTTCCAAGATCTGAAGAATTTAATTACACAGGCGGAGACACTGGCCTATTTCAGAGCTGACTGCAGGGCGAGAATCATTGCAGACGCGTCCCCAGTTGGTTTGGGTGCCGTTCTTACTCAACAGCAAGGAGGAACGTGGAGAGTTATCTCGTATGCTTCGAGGAGTTTGACTGACGTGGAGAGGCGTTACAGCCAAACGGAGAAGGAGGCTTTGGCTCTGGTCTGGGCGTGTGAGCGGTTCGGAATGTACGTGTCAGGGCTGAGCTTTGAGCTGGAGACCGACCACAAGCCCCTGGAACGCATCTATTCACGCACGTCAAAGCCTTGCGCTCGAATTGAGAGGTGGGTGCTGCGCTTACAGGGGTACGATTTTAAAGTGGTGTACCGGCCTGGGAAAACGAACATTGCTGATGCTTTGTCTCGGTTAAACGCTGTTGAGCAGGTGGACCATGGTGAGGAGTATGATTTTGTCAGAGCTGTGGTGGAGAGTTGTGTGCCTGTTGCTTTGTCACCCAACGAAATTGAAGAGGCGTCTTACAGTGATGAGGAACTGTCTTTAGTGAAGAACTGTGTTAAGTCTGGCAGCTGGGATCGTTGTACACTCACTTCATATGTGCAAGTCAAGGATGAACTGTGTACCTATGGCGAGCTTTTGCTTCGTGGCACAAGGATAGTGGTTCCCAAGGTCTTGCGAGACAAGGTGGTGGGATTGGCACACGAAGGGCACCAGGGTATCGTGAAAACCAAATACCGATTGCGCAGTAAAGTCTGGTGGCCGGGAATGGACAAAGATGTGGAGAAGGTGTGCAAGGCGTGCCATGGCTGTCAAGTCACTTCAAGTTACGATCCACCTGATCCAATGTCTCGTGTGTTACCCCCAAGTGCTCCTTGGCAAGATTGCAGTGCAGATCTGTTAGGACCTCTACCCACAGGGGAAAGCATTTTGGTGGTCGTCGATTACTTTAGCAGATTTTTGGAGGTTGCTGTTCTGAGGTCTACCACAAGTGCCAAGATCATCGAGGCTATGACTCCTATGTTCGCCCGGTTTGGTGTACCTTACTCTTTGAGGACAGACAATGGTCCCCAGTTCGCGTCCGAGGAGTTTCGGTCATTTCTACAAACCAATGGTATTGAACACCGACGGACGACACCATTGTGGCCTCAGGCGAATGGCGAGGTCGAACGCCAGAATCGTTCCTTGCTCAAATGTCTTCAGATCGCGAATCTGGAAGGAAAGAATTGGAGGATCGAGTTAGTTACTTGGTTGGCAGCCTACAGGTCCACTCCACAGGCAACCACAGGTGCCACGCCATATTTCTTGATGTTTGGGCGTGAGATGAGGTCGAAGTTGCCGGAGTTGAGAAGAGAGACCGTTGCAGTGCCATTGGAAGAAGTTCGTGATCGAGATTGGTCCAACAAGCTGAAAGGCAAGTTGTATGCAGATTCAAGAAGAGGTGCCGCACCCAAGTCCATACGTGTCGGTGACACAGTTTTGCTGAAAGCAGAAAAGTCAAACAAGTTTTCAACCAACTTCCGTCCGGATCCTTTTAAGGTGGTTGAAAAGGCAGGAAGTGAGGTGACAGTCCGAAGCGGTGCTGGAGTCGAGTTCAAACGTAACAGTGTTTTTGTAAAGAAGTATAACGACCCGAGTGGTGTATCCAGAGAACTTACAGGTGGAAGGGATAGGGATGTCCAGCCAACCGGGTCAGAATTTTCCGCAAGTAATCCAGTAGTTCCCGAGCCTGCTCTTCCCGAGAGTTCGTTTGAAGAAGGGGAAACGGAAGTGAACATTCCCGAGCCAGCGATTGTTCAAGAAGGATTACGGAGATCTTCACGTGTCGTCAGAAAGCCCGTACGCTTTCAAGACTATGTCCCACACTAGGAGTGTATTGAAAGAACTTACAGGACTTACTCCTGTCTGACTTTGAGAGACTTACTTGTTTATTTTGAACTTTGTTTTGTTTTGGACATTCGTAGTCAACTCTAAGGAAAGGAGAGAATGTAGTGTCGAGCGAGAATTCACGTGTAATGTCGAGCGTGCGAGTTCAGCCAATCACGGTTAGGGCGTTGTTTAGAGTATATAAAAGCGAATGTAATGTATTCAAGGAGGTGTGTGAAAGTCAGTGGACTAACAGCCAGTTCAGGAATAAAGTGTGTGTTTCTTTCCAGTCGTTGTTTAAGCCGTACGTGTCTACAATCAGTGCTTGCATGTGCTCCCAGAGACAAACGCTTATTTGAGTTCCCAAACGCGTTTTTGAGTGCTACGCGCACCAGTACTATAAATTCAAAATAGCCCCAAAAGGCCGAATTGGCCCAGAGTCCCAAAAGCTAATTCAACCTTTCATGGGGCTATCTTGGACATTCAGGTTCTTGATTCAGCCCACATTGAAAGCCAGTTTTTTTCCTTGTATTGAACAGCTGCTTTGCCGCTATGGGGCCATGTTAAGTTTAATAACTTGTCCAAAACAGCTCCATTTCAGAAGAGTTAAATTAGCCCCCAAAAATAGTCCTCCATTTTACTCATCGCCGAAACGGTCCCAATTTTGGGGCTGAATCAGATCTTTTTAATATTTGCAGTGCAATAAAAACTGTTGTGCTTTCAACCTTTTCTCAGTCCAGAATAACTAGTATGACAAATTTTATTATATCAGTTGCGTATCGAAAATTGACATTTTTTATCTCGTCGTGATTAGCCTACTCCATTGTCACGTCTGACGATTTCTTCTCTGTAAATTAATATTGTTCTCTCTGGAGATTTCTGAATTCTACGTACTGTATGACTTTTTAACTTCATTGAATAAGGCAGGGTTCTAGGCGTTTATGGGGTGCTTTCAAAACGACAAATTGACTTGCACGAAAGTTAAAGCGATTGTGGACATTGAGAGCGAGTTGTATACTGAACTGTTAATGATTCTTTAATTGTTTTCGATTCGATTCGCTCATTTATTTTACAACGAAACAACTCTTAAGAGTTGGATGTGATAATGTTTTTTTTAACCGACAACAACTTTGGAAGAATTTCACATGCACGCAGCTAAGGCGTTCTCGTTCAAGGGGAAGTCTAATTTGGCAGTCTTGTCTCGTTACCATGGCAACTCATGATTGAGATGTTGGACTTGTTTTTCAAAACCAGCAAACCTCTCAACGGATTTTCTCGGTTTCTACACAGTAAATATTCGCGATTTTTGGTGAAACAGAAGAAACATTGAGAAAGTTTAATAAAATATCGGTACATAATGTTCTGTAATTTACTTACGTTTCGTTTTTTACGTTTATTGGGTTTGTATATGTACAATAATTATTACAAAGTGACCGCGCTAACTTTCAGCATTCATAACTTCTTTAGTAATAACTAACTAGTGATAACTAACTAGTAACCTCACGAACATTAAAGCTATGACAATGAAAGCTTGAGGGTGCATAGTACGTCAAAAACTGTCTCCTTAGCAGTCCGCACAATGGAACGATGACGTCCTATGACTTAGTCGTTAAGTAATTAGTTATACGACCGCCATCTTGGATCCGCCATATTTGATCCGCCATCTTGGATTTCTGAAACTTTTTTAAACTTCTTGAAAACCGTCCAAATTGACTCATAATTAATCAAAACCAATAAATAAACGCTAAATGATGTAAACATGTAAATGTTATACCAATAAACATTGTTTTTCTTCGTTCAAAGGTAAAGATATGCAAATTTCAAAAATCATGGCTGTCAAAATCTTGTTGCCATGGAAAAATTAAGTCACGTGATCAATAAAATGTCATGAAATTGTTGCCATTTATTTAAAAGTTAGCGCGGTCACTTTGTGTCCCCCCACCCCTTCCTCAGGCAAAATAGGGTAATGAAAGTGATGTACTGTATTTTTCTTTTTGCGTTTGTCAAAACTCCTTCCGTTTAATTTTTTAAACAAATTGAACTTTGTCAGTGTGAAAACATAAGCTTACAGCAATATTGCATTACGCGTTAGCATTACTTTTTCACGGGTTGGCTCTCAGGAGACTTTGATTTATGATCGAGAACAGAGAAAAACCCACCAATTTGTCAATTTTTATAAAAATTCACCGTATGATATGTGCGCAATAGACGTTTTAGTTACCGTAAAAACTTCTTTATTTTCGTGACGTCATCAAAATAAACAAACGAGCACTTGCGCGATTATCGCGCCCATGCCTCGCGCGCCAAAGCACTGCGTGGAGCAAACATTCAATCGATTCGCATATAATTAACCGCATATAAACAGGTCTAATTAACATGAAATCACCGCTTGCAAGCGATTAAAGTAGACCCACCTACTGAGAAATAACGAAAATAGAGTTGATCTCATACTGGCTTGTCTTCCACTTGAACATTTTACATAAAGTAAAACTTCATTTTACTCATACGCGAAGCGGCATGAGGGAAGGTTCCTGCTCCGTTTTCCTTGTTATTATTATTTTTATTATTTTTTGTGTCTCGATTTTGCATGGAAATTTATGCACGCATATTTTAGTGTACACGAACTCGCACCTGCCTCCCCTAGAAAGTTGTTTTTGTCCCCTATTGTTATGAAAGGCTTCAGGAAGGTTAAACCAATCAGAATCCGTCTTCTGCGCACATGTTTGATTTTTAGGGGTACTTGAGAGAACCGGTTTATCACTCGGAGAAGACTATCAGATTTCAAACAAATATGGCCTCTTCTGTACTCTACACTTCAATTTTACAAACGTTCATTTTCCATTACCAAAATGTAATGGCGATTAGACAGCTGAAAGCGATGTAATCTTGCTGTGAGGTTAGCATCCATTTATCACAAAGCAGAACATGTCTTCCTTCAGAATTCATACTCGAAGCGCGAAGCGGCAGACTTTACTAAGAATTTTCAAGCATTCCTGGAAAACTACGGTAAAGAAAATAACATTTTTGAATGTCCATTTACTTTGTAAGAAACATTTCTTAGACTGGTTATTTGTGTTATCAGTGGTTTTTGAGAAATATTTAGAAAACTCGGCCACACGAGAAATTCTTCGACATGTGCTAAACAAATTTGCTTGCGTTGCCGACAGTTTCCTCGATGCGATAATGTAACGCGTTTTGCTCCTGAGACTAAACTAATAGATATTTGAATAAAACTTTCAACTGAGAGAATTCGTTGTCCTTTTTTCTGTGTATAGGCAAATTGCGATCAAACTTGTTCGATTTTTTTTTCGTAACGCCAATAATCATGGTAAAGGCACGCTAGTAAATATAATTAAGTTAAATAGCGCTTTCTGAAATAAAGTTTGCTTTCAAGATTTTTTGATTCGCGAAAACATTATGCGAATCATCTTTAGGGATAAGAATGGTATCCTATATACACAGGAAAAGTCGTAAATTTTAGAAAACGCTAGATATAATAAAGCAGGCTGCTGAATTTAAATTTTATTTTGTGATGTTTATAATATAATTCGCAGACGTTAGCGCTCCGTGCTGCAATAGAAAATAAATCGCAAAGCCTTCCGGAAGCAGAACGTCACTGAATTCTGACAAGCGTTTAACTCTTTTATTGAAGGGAAAGACCTTTTCATTCAAGGACATATGAGTTTCATTAAAAAGTTTTAACCTTTAGAACAAATATTTTGGATTCATGATCATGAAAAAACAGCGCGCGATCGAATTACATTTCACACTAAATTAGCATGAAACGAAGTGTATTTGCGACAACACTTTGAAGAAACTGTGAAGCCGGAAAAAAACTAATACATGGCAAAAATCAAAGCAGCTATTTAAGGAACTAAACGGGAGGGGGTTCATGATCCGTCACGCAATATTTATTTTCAAACAATCTTGCCTCCGTCGGTGAGGGAGGGGGGGGGGGGGGGGGGTGAATTCTTTCTGGAATAACCCAATGTAATAGAAATAATTCACTGTTTGGGAAGTATTAGACTAGTCTGGGTTTGATCGGGAATCAATTCATTAAATATTCATTGCGAGTACAGAAAAATAGCCCAATTTCGATATATTAAAATTCAACTTGAAACAATAAACATCACTACGAGGCTTAGGGGAATGATAGCAGGGATTTATATGGTTTATTCCCCTAAACCTCGTAGTGATATTTTTTGGTTTCAAGTCGAATTTTAATATATCGAAATTGGTCTATTGGTTGGTTAAATCAACATGTCTTGAGTGATGGTGCGATGTGTCTCACGCAAAATTCGTTGAGGGGGAGGGGTGCATGACCCGTTTAAAATAAACCATAAAACGTTTTTACGCAAGCGCACGAGTAAAAGAAGGAAAAGAACAGAAGGGTATATGCCCCGAACCCGAGTCGCTTGCTTCATAACTAATACCCACATCCACTACACCAATGAGGGATAGCTGACAGGAATTGTAATTTTTTAACATATTTAGAGTGTTCACCATAACCATAAATGAGAGCTAACCGTTTTCAAATCAGTGCTTAACCCTACACACTGCAGATCAGTGCTAAACTGGAGTTCTTTTCTCCCATTTCTGTGTGTATGTCAATAATATAAAGAATACTACTGATAGGTAAATAGGGCGTATTTTACTCGCTTGCATGCGGTAATTTGATGTTAATTAGACCGACCCGCTTATATGCAGTTAATTATATGCGAATCGGGTGCATGGAGCCACCTTAATCGGATTTTGGTTAGGTCAATAAACACGATAGGTGAATCGAGAGCAAACAATAACGAAAAACAGCAATAAGCACATACAATTGCAGAGAAGAATGTTCTTTCTACCTTGCTTGAGAGTTAAGGCTTTCCGATTTAGCGGATTAAATCCTCGGAAGTGGAAGTACAGTTGCTCATGCAATGTTAACGTTGTGAAGTCAGCTTGGTACTTTGAAATACTATTACGTCCGGAAACCGTTGGTTGTATGTTTTGGTAATATGGCTTTTCACTTTAAAACAAAGTCGGTGTTTCCAAAAATACAGAAGAGAAAACATAATTCGCAACGAATAATCGAATGTTGCTGAACATAATTCAGAATACGTAAAACACAATTCGTAACATCAAAAACACCAGTGATCACAGTAAAAAAAAGCATTGGCAAACAGCATAACTAAATCCCAAACTTAATTTTTGGCGATAAGCAACATTTGCATCTGCGATCGACGCGTTTCAATGGGCGCGATTCCGGAATAGGCTGTCATATTAGTTCGTGCTCCAAAGCACGCTTCAATAATATCAGCGCCTTGTAAAAATATTTAAAGTTCTGAAAACTGAGCAGTAGTAGCCGAGAGTTTTACACCTGACAAAACACTTGCTGCAATTTGTTTTTGAACGACTTCAAAAATAATTTATCTTTGGCGTGGCCGAGCTGAGTGGCAAGTTCATCCGTGGTGGAGGTTTTTCAGTTATAACTGACACGACAAAACTAATAACAGAGAGTCATAAAAGTTCCTGTAACAGCAACGCATTGGTTGAACGAGGTTCGTTCTGAGTTATAAATCATTCGAATCTTGTAGCCACATAAATATGTTAACACATTTTAAAAACGTTATCTGGTTAAAAAGTTTAGAATATATGAGCTTTAGATTGCCAGTCTGCAATCTTTGACAAATAATGAATAAAAAGCGCGAACATGAAAATATATACGGTAAAAAATGTGAAGTAGAAACAATAAAAATACTTTTGGGGAAATAAAATGCTAATACACAGTTTTTAAAAGAATTGAATATTGCCTAGGTACTTGTTTCGAGTTATTGTCTGCTTCGCTTGTAATTGCGGTAGACCAAGTTTCGTTACGCGAAAGTTTTCCTTGTTACTTACCCTTTTTCCGTTTATATTTCCATGTTCGCGCTTTTTATTTATTATTCGTCAAAGATTGCAAACTAAAACCTCGAAACCTCATATGTTTAAAACCTTTTAATCAGAGAACGTTTTTTAAATTTGTAAATATGTCTTATCCTGATTACTCGTCCATTTTTAAAACATAAATATGCGTTGCTTTATTCGATGACATCTTGTCTGAAAGTCTATTTTGCCAGGCTAACGGCAGCTACGTTAATCGGATAACAAAGAAGCAAAGCACTTAAATCGCTTTGTTTGTAACTTTTGTTTTACTTCGGCGTTCAGTTCCGAGGTGAAATCGTTTAAATATCGCGCCGCGGAAATAATTGTTTATGCAAATATGTGTTTATCTTTATTTATGAATACACATGGTGTTTTGAAGAAAAACGTAATCACACCTCCCTAAAAAAGTCACACCTTTGCGCTTAAGTGTGCTTCCATGTGTAAACACTGTAGAAAACGGAAATGAAAATCTGAGACTGAAGCAGTTTTATGAGACTATTTCAGAAAGAGGTCTTTGTGAGCTCAAAGTTGCGCTCGCTCGGGTTGTCAAGCTAAAGATTTAACGATCATCCACGAACGTTTCAGCGTGGTTTCGGCAGCGTCACTTAATACAAAAGGCCTATTATTTAATTCTTAATGTGCGAATGCGAACCGGTACATTAGACCATTTCTTGACACGGAGGTAAAAATAATCTCCTGAAAAATGTTATACCGAAGATGACTGGTGTGGTGGATAAAACGACTTTGTCAAAAATCTTTATAGAAATATCACGGCGACGACTCAAAATAGTTTTCATGGAAAAAAAAATGCCGATAATTTCATTGTCTGAACATTGAACCCCGCCTTCCCCCTGAGACTAATATCAAATCCCTCTCTGGGCTTTTTAGATTGACGGTATGGTTTTTTGCACTCGTGTGATGGGCTGATATGCTTTGAATTATTAATGCGTTTTGAAATAAAATGAAAACGGTTACTTGTGTTGTTCATTTCATTTGAAGACGAGAATAGAAGCAGAATTGAAGGTAAGTTCTCTGTGTGAAAGAGCCATATATTTAAAAAAAAGTTTTCAAATAATCTAAGTCCATTCCAAAGTCTAGAGCTTTGCTGAATAGCAAAAAAATACTAGGACTTATCTGTGAAGAATATACATGTATTCGCCATTGCAAGTTAGACAATTCCGTACAGGCCCTGAGAACAGTGAGCCAGTTTATAGATTTGTACTTAGCAAGACTACCAAATTATCTTAAAGAAACCACCCACATCGGCTAAAAATTGTTTTGACTTCGCAAATAGAGAAAGAACAACTTCAGACTTTACAGGCTTCGTTGGCACCGAAGTTGCCAACTTCGTTTCAAAGTTCGCAATTTGGTTGGCTAACTGACAAATATATGTAATTGACAACTTCGCAACATAGTATCAAATTTCCCAACGAACGTGGCAAGTGGCGCGGCCAATGTAAGCTGAAATCCACTGCGATAAGCGTCAAAAGTGTGCTTCGTTTGATTTACATCAATGATGGCCTTTGCCACCTTTGACACCATGTCAAAGATCTGGCAAAAACGGCCTTTGCCACCATTGACATATGTCAAAGGCGTGTGCTAAAGGCGATTTTTCGTGCAGTGGCGAAGCACCTTGAACATAATGGTGTGTGTTAATTCTCTTATCTGAAAGATTGGGCAAAACACGAATCTTCGTGCTTCACAAAACGAAAACTTCCAGTTTAGTTAATGCGCGGAAATGCGCTATATTGTTCGAAATATAGGAAAAGGCTTGTTTTCGCCGTAAACAGGCCAAGATATTGCTTCTTTTAAGGAAAATTACAATATATTTGTAAGGTGCTTGTAACAGGTTTGTCAACACTTCACTCCAGGGCACCGCTGCTTTTTGAATGACTTCAAACGCTAAAAACCAAAAGAGATACGAAACTCTCTATAAAGAAATAATTCTTTACTCAAAATTCATGATATATTAAGGTATACACTTGAACAACAGTTCCATGACAAAGTTTTATTTAGCGGCGTCATCTTGGAAAAAGGGTCGTAAAAAGACTTAACCACAGATTATAAAAGCCGAGTGTTTTGGGTCGCAATTTTCAAAAAAAAGAACTTCTGTTTAAAATTTCGATGAAGGTTGCCTTCATCAAATTTCCTTTTAAAAAAGAAGAGAAAAGTAACAAAAATAACAAAAATAATAGAAAATAAACGTCTTTACCTGGATTCGAACGCGGGCAAGCGATTCCCAGTGGCGCCTTTGGATGTTGAGAAACCTGATTAAATATTTAAATAGTTTAAATATTTCTTGTTATGTTGAAAGATCGATATGAAATCTTTCAAAAATACGCTTTGAGTGCACCAAATTCAATAAAGGTTGCTTTTGCAATTGGTCATTTGTAATTGGGCATCGGCGTTTGGGCATATGGAACACAATGCAATGCTTTGCTTGAGTGACCGCCAAACAATAGCTGTCCGGCCAATGCCCAAAACATCCTTTATTGAATTGGGTATATTCACGAGATAAAAAAGAATGGAACACATGTCTTTTTACATACTGATTTCCGCAGTTCAATCAAAACAAGTCGCCAAACTTCACTTTCAGATGAAAAAAAAATTTTTCTTTCTTTTATCCCAAGTTCTGTGTATTGTGCAAAATTTGTTGTTAACCAGCTCGTTTTAACGTCTCCACCAAGAGATTGCATGTGGTCCTTTTTACAAAATATAATTTTTTCTGCACATGTCAATCCACGTCTCTGTTTTTTTGCACAATTTATTTTAGGAGTCCTTGGTTTGCCAAAGATGTTTTCAACGACAGTCTCCGTTGTTGTTGCTGTTTGTTTCATATCCTTTGTGAGCGGGCTTGCCTTAGATCGCGAAGTTGCTAATAATGCAGCATTTAAGTGTGCTGGATCTGATTGGCGCGCAATCGTTTCTGCTCCCAAAAACGAGGATGAGGTTATGGAAAATACCTGCAAATCTTTAAAGGTAAGGCTTAATCTCAAATAACTTTTGTGGGGTACGCTCTTTGTAGACAAGATGAAACAATTAAGACTCCTGAATGTTTTTATAAGGGGGACGGAAGGGGATGTATTTTTGTGCAGCTGAAAATGAGACATCTTCGACATTTATATTTATATTTTGTTCAACACTTCAAAAGAAGGTAACTGCGCGGGCAGTCAATCAATGTTTGCAGGCTATGCAATTAAAAAAGTCATACCTTCCAGAAAAGTCATTTTCAAAAGGTACTTACCAGTTTCAAAATTGTTTTCTTGCAGCAATGCAATTTAACACTATAATAGACTATAAGAGGCAAACAGTCGTTTTAAAAGTTTAGAGGAAAATGTTAATATGCAAAAACAATGACGTCGTCAGATCGGTGTTATGGTGACACTTTTATCAATCAAATCGACTTTTCTGGAAGGTTCATTTCATCATAAGAATATGTGGGGGACAGTCTGTCTGACCGAGCTCAAGCAGTAAACTATCACTTGTTTATAATTTATGTTGTGTCGCCAAAAGAAAATTATCCATCTTAATTGAATATTTACGAGCGTGGAGAACATAAACTTGTTATAAATAAACTCTTTTGTTTCCAGGCAGCTTTTAAGGTGTCAATTGTATATATATTTTCTTTTTTTGTCGACTGTTTACTACAAATTTAAGAATCCTAGACAAGCCACCAATTTACAATTTTTTGAAAGACGTTGAACTCAGGTCCATGATGAAACTACTCTAGTTCAGTTCAGGAGGTAAGCCGGAGATCTGGTACCATCAACCTGACTTTCTGTCTCACTAAACTTTTCTTTTCTCGTCTACAGGAATTCGTTCAATGCATTAAAGACACAGACCCTGCTGACTACAAATCACCGGTGTCCGATATGCTCCACTTCATACTCGCTTATGATTGGCAGCTCATGGTAATTATGAAGAGAGCAGGACTTTGCAAAGACATGCAGACCGATGAACTGAAGAAAATCACAATGGCAACAGGTATATTTTCAGGTTTAGCCTTGTCTTATGGAAAATTCACGATCCCGTTTCTTTCATTGCGATGAGTGAAATGTCACTCGATCGCTGTTATCGTTCGCTAACTCGGCTGTGAACCTTTGTTGGTAATTACCCAGTGTACTACTTTATCCAGCTGTCTCGTTTCACAAAATGGATATTTCTTCCACGATCGATAAGATGTGCTTATTTACCGCAAAAAACGCCGCTAATAACAAAACAAGAACAATTAAAACTATTCTTACTTTGTTTCATATTTTTTTAACAATTGCTTGTTAAGAAAATCTAAAATTAGTATCCGAGATGCAATTTTGATGTCCATTGTTCTGATTTATTCCAGGCATAATGGAAAAAGAGAACTTGCAGAATGTTGGTAAGTAATTACTGTTTTAAGAGCATATTCGTATGGAACCTTCGAAGGATATGCCAGAACTGAACAATGAAAAGCAATTGATCTATTTTTATTCTATATTGTAAAGAATATAATGAGAATTCTGTATTATATCGAAATATATCTATATATCTATATTGAAATAGAAACAAACAAATAAACAACAATAAGTAGTTATACAATTCTGATATTCCAATCATATTTTCTTATAAATTAATCACAGATACCTTTTAGATCGTGTAAATATTAAGGAAACCATGGTAAAAATGAAATTTATAAATTTACTATAGTAGAAACTTAAATACACATATCTTCCATCCTTGAAGTATTGGAATTTACCGAAATTGGTCAGAAAAGAAAATCTAATGATCTTAGATAATTCCCTCTACCAAAAACTTTAGGGATACTAAGTACCAGCTGTTGAGATTTCTGGAATCGTTTGGGTAACCAATACGAACCATGAATGGTTAAAACGTTGTTTTAGGAAACCACAGTACCGAACGCTGAGTACCCAAACGATCCCAGAAACCCAAGTGCCGAATTTTTGAATAACAACACACCGAAAGTAACAAGCATGGTTGACATGTTGGTAAAAATCATCTAATTAACGGCAATCAAATGAACGAAGACAGCAAGACCAATTTTCAGATATGTATACCGTGCTGTAGAATCTAAGCCAGTTCCAGTTTTCTGTAGGGAATAAAAAAGTAGTATAAAAATAATATTGAATTATTTTTTTGCCAACAGAGAAGGGCACCTACAAAAAGTGTGTTGGAAATGCCGTGCGCAAATGCATAACACGAGATGTATCCCTCGTTAAGATAGGGATGGACAACAACCTTCTGTCTTCGTTTTTCGATTATATTGGCTGTATTGAAGAAGCGGGTTACAACTGTCACGCAACTATGCTGGATAATTTTATTGCCATTCTGAAAGCGTTCCAGAAACACCTGGAGGAAAACAATGGGAAATTGGCAAAGATGGCTGAAAACATGGAGAACAATTAGTGAAGCACTATAATAATCGTGTGTCTTTACATAAATCTGATATTAGTTAAAATAGTGGTTAAAGCAACATAAGTGACGGTGATCGCGCTCATTAAACTTGTTAAGTAAACTCGAAGAAAAGTTAAACTAAAAATAAAGTGACTCTCGAATTACACTTGTATTAAAGATCATTTCATGATTCACACATTTTCTTTTGTTATTCAAGAACCTTTATTTAACTTACAACCCAGGTGATTAGTTAACTAATTGAAAGTCCGGGGAGGGCTTGATAAAGTAGCAGGGAAGAGCGGGGCTAATGAATTGAAATTATCAATGTAATGAGGGATTTATACAGATCCCTCGTTTCAGGGATTTATCTGTATAAATGCCTGATAGTCATAATTTCAATTCATCGGCCCCGCTCTTATCTGCTATTTAAGTTTAAGATGTTAGTGGAAACGCGTTATATATACTAAATAATAGGAAGACATCAACGGGACAGATACTCAGACTTCGCGATTCCCCTCCCAACACAAGCTCTCCTGTAGTGTCGAAAAGGTCGCCAACTTTATAGAAACCACATTCA
>JAJGOT010000812.1:0-12500 GCA_022457155.1 Cladopsammia gracilis | reverse complement strand
TATCAAATGGACAGAAATTCGACTTCTCACATTGACTTTGAAGCTAGAAACAGTGCAAACATAGTAAGAACATCATACCTTAATCTTCCAATAGAAATATAAAGTTTGCTCTTGAAACCAACGAATTTTTTTGTTTAAAAGCGAAAAAGCGGCGCAATGAAAAGTGTTTACGACTAAAAGAAGAAATTTGAAGTCGTCAAAATTGGCGTCTTCAGTGCTCCATTATATCACGTCGGTTTTTCCCCTTTTAGCAATGCCTTTAGTCTGTAATGATAATTGTTATATATAAAACTCCTCTGCAATTTAAAAATTGCATAGAGGAGTTTTACTTCCTTAACCCATTGACGACCGCGACTTTTTACGTTTTTGAGTGATTTTCTGCATACACACGCCCCATAGGATTTCGTGACTTCATATTTGCAGTTACCATTGAAAGTGCTGCTGTTCTAAAACACTGAAGGCTCGAGTTTACTGGAAACGTCATTGTGACGTTGGCATTTTGCTTCGTTCGTTCTCAATAAAGCCTTCAATATCATGTATCTGCGATATTTTTGGTAAGTTCACAGCCATTTTTCATCTTTAGTAGCTGCCTGATGAGCATCATTAAGCTTGAAGGTAGTTCAGAGTCCACTTTGTCAATGAACCGAGTTAGGTGTTGTACTTCGTGAACGAATTTGGCTTGTTACTCGTTGAACTGGAAAAATGGCCGCCACGAAACGAAGTAGCCTTGGGACTCGACTCTGGATGAATTTCTCGACCTACCCTGGCATATTTTGGAAGTTGCGACCACTAAAGAACACAACCAGCGTGAAATTTCGGCGGTGGGTCGGAGTGGCTGTGGACTTAGTATAAATATGAAATGTGTACGGAAAGAAACCAACGTTGTCAAAAATCGTGGCCATATCCCAGCATGCAGTGCGGTGGTGATGTTGACATCTTAAAGTGACTCCATCGTGAGACAAACGAAAAAAGGTTTACCTATTTTACACACCACGATGAACAACAACCACATTTTTAGTAACGTGATTTTTGTTGTTTTTCTATGACGTTAAAAACGGTCATTTTTGTTATTGTCCAGATTCAAACGCTGATATTCTGCAAAAATCGCTAACTTTTTGTGTTTATTGGGTATCTCAATTTGAAGGACTTTCTAGTCAATGCTCACAATTGATAGCTAAGGCAATGCTCGCGCGATTGAGAAAGTTGCAATTTTTTAAAGCAGTGGTGTATTATACGGCCGGTTTTGGCCTGCACGGCCGTCAATGGGTTAATAACCATCTCTCTCTCTCTTTATTCAGCCACGATAAAAGCTAAATCCTAGGTTTGCTCGTTATGTTATGTGCAGCCTTGATAAAATTTCATCTTATTTGCAGTGTGAATCGTGAATTGTACCTCGCTCACTCACTCATTTTTCAGTGCAATTTTTGTCGCGTTCAAGTTGCATCTTCAAATCGCGTGTTTAAACTAGCGGCGATTTCAGTGCAATTTTGTCGCGCAGAGGTTTCGAACATGTTTGAAACCTAATGCAACTTGGCTGCGATGTTTGAGAAATCACAGCAAATCGCAGCAAATATCGCACCCGAATCGCAGAGAAATCGCCGATAGTTTACACTTGCGATAAAAGTTGCATTGGAGAGCGCGACAAAAATCGCATCCAAAATCGCATCCAAAATCGCATCAAAAATCACCTGTATAAACCGGCCTCTAAACCTTTCATTTTGAAATATCGCATTTTAAGTAATTTAGTTTTCGCACTGATTTTATCTCCCGAGGCTCAATATTTTTCCTTGCCCTCGCTTGTTTCCGAAATATCTGAGCAATTAAATCTCTTAGAGGGACTATTGTCGAAATTCGCTGCCAGCAAAACAAACCACATCGGCTCTTCACACATTCCCGGCGAAGGTGATGCGTGTGAAAAATCGTTCTTGGAAACGGCCTCCATAGTAAAAACACCCTATTTTTCTGTATTTTCAAGTGCTAAAGAACAGTCTTGATAGCTTCCCAGTCTTTAAAGTCTGCTTCATTTAGGCTTACAATACAATATTGCTATTCATAAAGCTGTGCGTGAAAGTAAGGTCTTCTGGGAATCAGAAAAGTGGCTTTTACCAACTCTGTTTGGCCAGGTTTTGCACTTTCTTTTCTAATTATAAATGATGTCTAGGCTTTCTGCGAGATTCGTTATTTGATCACTTGTCTAAAGATATGACATGTAGTTTGCGCATTTTCAAATGAAACAAAAAAGCAAGATTTTGCAAGTACTAGTACTAATACTTAATCAGACAGGTGGAGGTGGTATTCAACAACACATTAGGATCAATAATAGGATAATAGGTCTGGTTACATGATTGGCCGTTTTTGTGCTAGAGACGCATTATCCGTCTGGACGAACTTGGGCAAACATTTGTAGTTCGTCTGGTTATGCGTCCACGTTGGTCAGAATGGGCGTTTTTTCTCCCACTGGGGTCGTAGAGATACATTGAATTTCGTAATGAAACGAAATTTGGCATAGACATAGTTCGCGGAATTCCACATTTAATGACAGTGGTTACGAACTTGTGATTGACAGTATGACGTCACAAATGACGTTCAAACTTGGCGCCAAAATTTAGAATTTGGAAATTGATTTCGAAAACTGAATAAACATGTTCTATGATAGAAACGAAGCTTTCCAGCGAAAACCCCACTTAAATCCGATAAAACCGGACAAAGTTATGGTTAATTAATGAAATTCGTATTTCCCTCCAAATGTGAAAGAATGTAAAGAATTCGCCATATTTAGTCAAAATTTAGGGATTTTAAGCTCGAACACCATAAAGGAAATTAGTTAGAAACAAAGTGCACAACAGATAACATCAAATTTGTAGTTTTTTTTACTTAGGACATGTGGTGTCAGGGCTGGGCATTACGTCATATGCGAACACATGTGACGTCATAATCACCTTTTTATGACGTCAGAGGTGAATTAATTATAAGTCCTAAGTCAAAAAAACTACAAATTTATTTTCATCTGTTATGCACTTTGTTTCTTTCTGATTCCCTTTATTGTGTTCGAGCTTAAAACCCCCTAAATTTTCACCATATATGGTAATAAAACAATTAAATTCCTTGAATTCCTTTCTTTACGCGGGAAATATGAATTTCCTTAATCAGCCATAACTTTGTCCGGTTTTATCGGATTTAAGTAGGGTTTTCGCTGGAAAGCTTCGCTTTTATCATAGAACATGTTTATTCAGTTTGCGAAATCAATTTCCAAATTCCTCCCGCATGCTAAGCGGGCGCTCTACCACTTGAGCTAATTCCCCATCACGCGGTTTTGAGGTAACGTATTAGATGTTTTAACGGTTAGTTCTTCCTTCTAGAAAATGACAGGTTATCATTTTGATTTTTTTTTTATTGAAACGAAAAAACTTTGATGTGTCTTTGGAAGATTATAAGGAGAATAAAACTTGAATATTGTGAACACCGTTGACTACAATTCCCTGGATGCCAAGAAAAGTCGGGACAGGTTGAAGGCAGACAGACCACCGAAGCGTTATCGAGCGGCGAATACGAGAGCGCGAGAAAAGCCTCTGGCGACAAGAATAGTGTCTCGTTGTAAGAACGCTTTCCTAGACAAGAAAATAATTGTCACGTTATAAAGAGGGGGAGAGATTGAGCAGAATTGTTTCTCTAAAGAGACCATTGAACATGCGAAAGAGAACCTCTGCAGCTCGAAAACGAATAATGATACAAAATAAGTCAAACAACATGATAATGGTTATGATGATGATAATGATGACGATGATGATAATGATGACGATGATGATGATGATGACGATGCTGATGATGATGATGATGATTGTGTTCATGTGATTTCAATGTTCATGACAGATATTCCCGATCCCCATTTATAATTCACCGACCTGCGCCTGTAAATTAAGATCAGAATTAACAATAAAACAGCTGCTGCGTAGGAGATTGCCGACGTTTGGGTGTTGCCACATGAACTTCCCAGGCGAAATACTTTCGATTATGGTAGACACTGTGTGAAGTGGAAAGTTGAATTATCCTTCAGGCCGGTTGTCTTTTATTTTTTCTTGTCCCCATCAGTAACGAAGTAGACTGTTGAAGTATAGACGGATCTTATCCATTGTATATTTCACGAAAAAACAAAAACAAAAACAAATACAAACACAAGGGCTTTTTCCTTTAAGAAAATCTCTCTTTCGAAATGTTCCCTACGAAATTTTATAAAATGTTTATTTTAACTGTAAATAATATGCAATTAAAATATAAGTTTTCAATACACCACCCTGGCTGCCGAGTGAGCAAAAAAATAAACAAACAAAAAAGAAAACAGGCCTTTATTTATATTTTTTACTGATTAGAGATACAACATGTTGTTCGAGGTGTTTTACAAACAATATTTGACCACTTGCCCAAAGAAATTACATGTAGTTTTTTTTTTTTTTCATTGTTAAACAGAACAAAAAGAAAAAGAAAAAGAGAAACACCAAGATATTGCAAGTGCCAGAACTTAATCAGACAAGTGGTATTTAACAACACATCGGGATCAATAATTGACCTCCTGCTTGTGTGATCGGCCTGTTGGTCTAGTGGTATGATTCTCGCTTTGGGTGCGAGAGGTCCCGGGTTCGACTCCCGGACAGGCCCGTAAAGAAATATATTTTATACACTTTTGTTTTTAATTAAAAAAAACTTAAACAACGAACTGAAAAAAAACTTTCTTGCAGCGCTTTCCTTTCGTATGGGAAATCCGTGTTTTCCGGTGGTATATCGAATGGAACAGACTTTTCCACTGGAAATGTTTCGGAATAATAGGAATACCTTCAGAGGTAGTCCTCTTTTCTCGTTTTTGCCGAAATGATGGGAAAATCCTGTACCATCTGCTGCGTCCCACTAGTGCCATGCTCCTTGACGAATTAAAGGCGATGTTTGTTATTGTAAATCGTTAGTACCCAGTCTCCTCAAGGAATAAAAAGCAACTCCGTGCTAAAGGAACACGCTCTTGCCGTTCCGTTTTGATCGAGGACAAATTTGTCCTGTTCCTTTTAACAAGAAATTCTACCCGGCTTTTCCATTCAAATGGAAAGCGCCCCAATGTTACTATTCTTTACTCTTCTTGTATACAGCTATTTCAACTAACGTTGTCGGATGAAAGCTCAAAGCCAAGACGGCAAAGTTGTATGGGTAGTTGTAAATAGCCATTGCATTGAAAATTCCATACTACCTTGCGGTCTTGGCTTTGAGCATTTTCATCCGACAACGTTAATTGAAATAGCTGTATAGAATACATTTGAAGCTACAAGACCTTTCTAAACTCGTGAAGAGTTATTGTCAGATGTGGCGTTAACACTTTTACTGCACGATTCAAACTATCAGTCAGGCAATATTGTTAAGTCTTTGGAAGTGAAACATTTAAGGTAATTCCATCGAAACAGAAGTTGCAATGAAATTTTTCTAAATTTTTGAACAGTAAATTATCCTCACTGCATACCTAATGCAACGTCACGGTAAACTAAGTTATGGGAGGTATCCGCGACTGCCTTGGCAAAAGATATGCAGTGAGGCTGGGTGAAGTGGTCACTGCCACCGGGGCAGGAAGGTGGGGAGAAAAGTGCTTCTTTCAGGTATTCCCGTTAAACTGCGAAATTTGACATCGTGCCGTCTAATTTTATAGCAGGGGGCCGCAAGGGATCATGCATGATCCTGCTGCTTGCCCGGGATTAGCGGAATGGGGCGTATTTCCGCGACACGCTAATTATATATGCAGTGATAATAGCAGAACAATGTCATCACGAAAAGCCTTAACGCTGATTGGATAAATCTTAAATACATTTTTTTAGAAAGATAGCGAATAGAGTGTTTTACATCTAGCTTTATACATTCTTGTTCTTGCACCTGTGTCTTAAGAGCGGATATCTGTAAATATCGAGAATCCGACGACAGAGGCAAAATTTCGAATTTCTTTTTATTTTACCAAAAGAACCTATTTAGTGACCCATTTTCGAAAATGGGTTTAAAAGGTTCGATTTCATTTTACTTTTTTCAAAATTTCGATAAGTCGAAAATTAGCCTTTTGAGTCCGCGGGTGCTTTCATGGACCACTGAATTTTGGCCATTTTGGACCATTTTCAACACGCTCCTGTTATCATAACATTCGGTATCCTACAATGCCTTTTACACAGTAAATTAAACATCTTTTTAGCTTTCTTTTGCAATAAAATTTAGTCGGAAATGTTAAGTTTAAAGATCATTTTGGTTTTGTAGAAAACACATCTTCGCCATGTAAACAATATCAAACAAGAAGGCAAATTTAAGCAAACTTGTAATTAGTAAAATGCAGTCTGGTATATGATTTTTAGGCGAAAAACAACACTACATTATAGCTGAATCTGTCTTTTATTTATTCTGAAATTAGGTTTGGTGGCCCGTAAATGCAGCGCTACTGAGAGGTTTATCCATGAAGGCCACTTTTCGCTTGACTCCAATTTCGCATTCGATTAATTGAATTATGAGCGCTGGAAGTATTTCAATGAC
This sequence comes from Cladopsammia gracilis, assembly GCA_022457155.1. Taxonomy (NCBI): domain Eukaryota; kingdom Metazoa; phylum Cnidaria; class Anthozoa; order Scleractinia; family Dendrophylliidae; genus Cladopsammia; species Cladopsammia gracilis. The sequence continues at coordinate 5,960 of JAJGOT010000812.1, read as the reverse complement.
GGTGAACTTAAGAACGAAAATGACTCAAGGAACAGCGAAATTGGCCCTTAAGCAGGTCTTTAAAACTATGGAAACAGCATTTACATGTTTTAGGAATATTCATATGTTTTTTCGAACTACAAGGATCAAAAACATTCTATACCCGAATACTAATCACAAGTTGTTCTATCGAAAGGTTAAAAAGAATAGCATTACATACTAACAAACGACCATTTCCGAATTATAAGCTGGGGATTGTGACGTTTTTGGGTCAAAACTGTCCGAAAATAAAACTAAGTACCTTTGTCATACGCGATATGCTTATAGAACACTGAGAGGAAGATATCAAGTGAATTTTCCAAGAGATAGTAAACCATAGCCTGAGTTTTAGCGAGTTTTCCAAGACATAAAGCGATAAACTTGTTGAAAAAATAAGTTGCATTCCATTTCCATCCCGGCCATGTGCAGCCCAAGACACTTATTTTTACTCTTAGAGCTGGACCAATATTTTTCGGTTTTCACTGATATAAATAACAACCCAGCTTTTTAAGGCAACATTGAACTGGGGACATAGACCCTTTAATTACGGACAGTACCTTTTGTTCACAGTGTCTTTGTGAAAGGACTTTGTCTGGGCCGTGAATGTGACAATAAATATAAGTTCAATAGTTTCATAAAATGAAAAAAAGATAAAGCACTATTAATAGTATTCCATCATAAAGTGGGAAAATAATTAGCTGCATGTAAAAATGTCATACAATGACACAACACATTCTGAAATAATTGGTGTTAGTTTTCAGTTGAATGTCGAAATTAACTTCGCTATTGCTTTGGTTTTCCATTGCTGCGCATTGTTGTTACCTAAAGGACACTCGCGCCACTTTCTTAACCAATCATAAGTACTGAGAACCAAAACTAATCGTGACTTGCTCGCACGTATTTTCTCGCGCTTGACGCCGACTCCTTGGAATGTGTCGGCGGCTTCAGTTTTGATCGGAACATAGTTTATAGAATAAACTGGTTATGAAACTCAGTCAGTCCTTTGTTATATGTTTTTGTTCTCCATTTCTTTTGTTCGTTTGCCTTGACCGTGCACAAAACACAAAAGGTATTGAAATGCATATGAGCAACTGACCAATAGAAACATTTGGGCTCACACGTTAAACACGGCTGTAAGCTGCCATACAATTGCACAACACAAAGCGAACGATAATCAGCTGTCTGCAAAAATATTACGAAATGACATAAAACACAAAGTGAAATATAACTAGCTGTCTGTAAAATATCATACAATGACTCAACACAAAGTGAGTAAATGATGTTTGCATGTGGATATCCCTCAATAGATCGCATCGATAACTTTCTTGCCGCTGCACATCGCTGTAGCCTTTCGCTCGACATTTCTCTCTGTTTGCTGTCCCCATTCCTAAAAATCAAACACCTCTAAATTAGTAACAGAAGAATTGGGGACTTTTCAAAAACTACGGGTAGAGAACTTTGAAATTAAGGAACCATCTTTTAACAATGCATTTAAAAAAGTGTAGATAGCCCTTTGAAAAACAAAGGAACTGTTCTACTCAGGGCAATTTTCACCTTGGCGTTTGTATAGCTCATTAACGGTGTAATACTGACTGTATGCCCTGTATTAAAAATTAATGTACATGTAAAGGCTTTTGATATTAGTTGTATTAGTCAAATTTGAATGCATAAACAAAAGAGGCCTTTCTTTCGATGTACTAACAAAAAAATTCTTTGGGGCAATCTTTTGGACCATGGCAAAATGTGCACAAGACGCGAAGAAAGTCGGCACCACAGCCAAATTGTACCGGCTCCCTCCACGAGAAATAAGCTTTTAGGTAGACTCGTAAATATGCGAGCAGGCAACTTTGAAATTTAACGTAAACCTGTGATAAATCGCTCTTGTCATTACAGTCCTTAGCATGCTTCTTTAACAGAGCAACCTTAACCAGTGTTTCATTACTGCTTAATCCCGTAATGTTTTAATCCCTGTTTGGTTCTAATTATCACCTCGATCTCGAATCTTTCAAGCAAATGCGCTCTATATGTTTATTATCATGATTATTTTTTTATTATTGTTACCATCACGTTTATTCAAAATTAGGTTAAGCCTTATCGGTAGGCTTTCAAATGTTAATTTTATTACCCAGGATATTTAATGAGTGAAACAGCTTTCAACAGCATCAGTTTAATCTGTCCGGCGCTCTAGTTTCGAAGTTTTAATACGGTAAGTTTGGCTTTGTCAATTTTCATTTGTATTTCGTTGAATGTTACCACGGTTATCGCTCTGTATGTCATACACAGAAAAGAAACCGACTTTCCTAGGTTAGACCGTTTCGACACGCCCTCTACACTTATGATACACAATTATACAATTTGTATGTTACGAACGCTGAAAACTGTATTTTAACAGTCAGGTGTTTCGGAGATAACCCCTTCATCAGTGCTTGCATGTGCTCCCAGAGACAAACGCTTATTTGAGTTCCCAAACGCGTTTTTTAGTGCTACGCGCACCAGTACTATAAATTCAAAATAACCCCAAAAGGCCGAATTGGCCCAGAGTCCCAAAAGCTAATTCAACCTTTCATGGGGCTATCTTGGACATTCAGGTTATTGATTCAGCCCACATTGAAAGCCAGTTTTTTTCCTTGTATTGAACAGCTGCTTTGCCGCTATGGGGCCATGTTAAGTTTAATAACTTGTCCAAAACAGCTCCATTTCAGAAGAGTTAAATTAGCCCCTAAAAATAGTCCTCCATTTTACTCATCGCCGAAACGGTCCCAATTTTGGGGCTAAATCAGATCTTTTTAATATTTGCAGTGCAATAAAAACTGTTGTGCTATCAACCTTTTCTCAGTCCAGAATAACTAGTATGACAAATTTTATTATATCAGTTGCGTATCGAAAATTGACATTTTTTATCTCGTCGTGATTAGCCTACTCCATTGTCACGTCTGACGATTTCTTCTCTGTAAATTAATATTGTTCTCTCTGGAGATTTCTGAATTCTACGTACTGTATGACTTTTTAACTTCATTGAATAAGGCAGGGTTCTAGGCGTTTATGGGGTGCTTTCAAAACGACAAATTGACTTGCACGAAAGCTAAAGCGATTGTGGACATTGAGAGCGAGTTGTATACTGAACTGTTAATGATTCTTTAATTGTTTTCGATTCGATTCGCTCATTTATTTTACAACGAAACAACTCTTAAGAGTTGGATGTGATAATGTTTTTTTTAACCGACAACAACTTTGGAAGAATTTCACATGCACGCAGCTAAGGCGTTCTCGTTCAAGGGGAAGTCTAATTTGGCAGTCTTGTCTCGTTACCATGGCAACTCATGATTGAGATGTTGGACTTGTTTTTCAAAACCAGCAAACCTCTCAACGGATTTTCTCGGTTTCTACACAGTAAATATTTGCGATTTTTGGTGAAACAGAAGAAACATTGAGAAAGTTTAATAAAATATCGGTACATAATGTTCTGTAATTTACTTACGTTTCGTTTTTTACGTTTATTGGGTTTGTATATGTACAATAATTATTACAAAGTGACCGCGCTAACTTTCAGCATTCATAACTTCTTTAGTAATAACTAACTAGTGATAACTAACTAGTAACCTCACGAACATTAACCCTATTCGGCCTGGGGGGGGGCACAAAGTGCCCGCGCTAACTTTGAACATTCATAACTTCCTTAATATGTATTCAAACGCCATCAAACTTTGTGACTTTTCCTAAAATTTATCTGGCAACAATTTCAAATGACAATTTTTTGATCACGTGACTTGATGTTTCCATGGCAACAAGATTTTGACAGCCATGTTTTTTGAAATTTGCATATTTATACCTTTGAATGAAGAAAAACAATGTTTATTGGTAGAACTTTTATATTTTTACGTCATTTAGCGTTTATTTATTGGTTTTCATTAATTTTGGGTGAATTTGGACGGTTTTTAAGAGGTTTTAAAAAATTTCAGAAATCCAAGATGGCGGATCCAAGATGGCGGCCGCATAACTAATTACCTAATAACTACGTCACATGACGTCATCGTTCCATTGTGCGGACCGCAAAGGAGACAGTTTTGGACGTACTATGTACCCTCTAGGTTTCATTGTCATAGCCTTAGTGTTCTTGAAGTTACGAAGGGGGGGCACAATGTGCCCCCCCCCCAGGCTCAGAAACTCAAAAAAAGCCCAGGCTGAATAGGGTTAAAGCTATGACAATGAAAGCTTGAGGGTGCATAGTACGTCAAAAACTGTCTCCTTAGCAGTCCGCACAATGGAACGATGACGTCCTATGACTTAGTCGTTAAGTAATTAGTTATACGACCGCCATCCTGGATCCGCCATATTTGATCCGCCATCTTGGATTTCTGAAACTTTTTTAAACTTCTTGAAAACCGTCCAAATTGACTCATAATTAATCAAAACCAATAAATAAACGCTAAATGATGTAAACATGTAAATGTTATACCAATAAACATTGTTTTTCTTCGTTCAAAGGTAAAGATATGCAAATTTCAAAAATCATGGCTGTCAAAATCTTGTTGCCATGGAAAAATTAAGTCACGTGATCAATAAAATGTCATGAAATTGTTGCCATTTATTTAAAAGTTAGCGCGGTCACTTTGTGTCCCCCCACCCCTTCCTCAGGCAAAATAGGGTAATGAAAGTGATGTACTGTATTTTTCTTTTTGCGTTTGTCAAAACTCCTTCCGTTTAATTTTTTAAACAAATTGAACTTTGTCAGTGTGAAAACATAAGCTTACAGCAATATTGCATTACGCGTTAGCATTACTTTTTCACGGGTTGGCTCTCAGGAGACTTTGATTTATGATCGAGAACAGAGAAAAACCCACCAATTTGTCAATTTTTATAAAAATTCACCGTATGATATGTGCGCAATAGACGTTTTAGTTACCGTAAAAACTTCTTTATTTTCGTGACGTCATCAAAATAAACAAACGAGCACTTGCGCGATTATCGCGCCCATGCCTCGCGCGCCAAAGCACTGCGTGGAGCAAACATTCAATCGATTCGCATATAATTAACCGCATATAAACAGGTCTAATTAACATGAAATCACCGCTTGCAAGCGATTAAAGTAGACCCACCTACTGAGAAATAACGAAAATAGAGTTGATCTCATACTGGCTTGTCTTTCACTTGAACATTTTACATAAAGTAAAACTTCATTTTACTCATACGCGAAGCGGCATGAGGGAAGGTTCCTGCTCCGTTTTCCTTGTTATTATTATTTTTATTATTTTTTGTGTCTCGATTTTGCATGGAAATTTATGCACGCATATTTTAGTGTACACGAACTCGCACCTGCCTCCCCTAGAAAGTTGTTTTTGTCCCTATTGTTATGAAAGGCTTCAGGAAGGTTAAACCAATCAGAATCCGTCTTCTGCGCACATGTTTGATTTTTAGGGGTACTTGAGAGAACCGGTTTATCACTCGGAGAAGACTATCAGATTTCAAACAAATATGGCCTCTTCTGTACTCTACACTTCAATTTTACAAACGTTCATTTTCCATTGCCAAAATGTAAACACGCTTTTTAAGACAAGAAAAAGTCCTTAAGACGATTTGTATGCCTTTGAAGTGGCGATTAGACAGCTGAAAGCGATGTAATCTTGCTGTGAGGTCAGCATCCATTTATCACAAAGCAGAACATGTCTTCCTTCAGAATTCATACTCGAAGCGCGAAGCGGCAGACTTTACTAAGAATTTTCAAGCATTCCTGGAAAACTACGGTAAAGAAAATAACATTTTTGAATGTCCATTTACTTTGTAAGAAACATTTCTTAGACTGGTTATTTGTGTTATCAGTGGTTTTTGAGAAATATTTAGAAAACTCGGCCACACGAGAAATTCTTCGACATGTGCTAAACAAATTTGCTTGCGTTGCCGACAGTTTCCTCGATGTGATAATGTAACGCGTTTTGCTCCTGAGA
>JAJGOT010000811.1:0-228314 GCA_022457155.1 Cladopsammia gracilis | reverse complement strand
AGAGGAGAATGAATTTCACGCTTTGTGAACCGCTTTTGTTTTGGATGTCTAATATTAAAAATAACCGTGTTTTTTAAGAGGCCCTCGTCCTCGACAGTACCGGTAACGTGACCGACGATGACAATGTCTTGCCCGACAACCCCGAGTCACCAAAGAAACAGCAGGACAACAACAGCAACAACAACAATTTATTCTTTGTACAACAATACAAGAGTTGGGTGGTTTGGTTTGCTGCAAATAGCTGGAAAGCTAATCGTGGCTGGGCAAAACAAGTACATGACGGCAAAGACCACAAAATTAACAGTATCCTATTTACGTATTTTGGCCTTCTTTTCAGAGTCACCAAAGGGAAAATGACTGGGAAAAAAAAGCCAGTGACCTTACCAGTGTTGCTAGTAGAAAAAACTCTTACAGGCAAAACTTTGATAGTGGACTAAAAAATTAAGTTCGACCTCAGCCGGTCATGTAAAGTCTGTCGGGGCCTTTGTGCAATTTTTGTCGCACTTACCGATGTAATTTTTGTCGTGCGCAAGTCAAATCGCATGTGTAAACGGGCGGCGATTCAGTGCGCGGATTTCGGCACGATTTGTCGCGTGATGTCGCAGAGGTGTCGACATGTTCGAAACCTGATGCAACTTGGCGGCGATTTTTGGGAAATCACAGCAAGTCAAAGCAAATGTCGCACCCGAATCACACAGGAAATCGCCGCAAGTTTACACTTCCGATAAAACTTGCATTGGAGAGCGCGACAAAAATCGCATCAAAAATCACCTGTAAACGGGCCTGATAAGCAGAGATAAGGCAGGCACGAGCAGGGAGCTGATCGTGCTGCTTTAATATTTTTTTGGAGAGCGCGACAAAAATCGCATCAAAAATCACCTGCATGTGTAAACGCGCGTTATAAGGCAGTCACGGGCAGGGAGCTGATCGTGCCGCTTATTTTTTCACTTTGCGGAATTTATTTAACGAGACTAAAAGAGATCAAAAATTGGAACGTCTTATTCTGTCTGGTTTTTTTTTTTTTTTATATACAGGAAATATTTAGCAGCTAAAATTCAATTAGATCCGGCTATAAAGAGAATATAATCTTTGCTAATTCCGTTGGTAACAGATCTTGCGAAACTGAGAAGACAAGACGTGTCGTCTGGACTCAGAATGAGCTGAAACGGTATGTATTCATTCATGCAACGACGGCTACCGACTAATTTGTTTACGGATCTCATGGCGCTTCTTTTTAATTTGACGTAATGTGAAAACAATTTTAATTTTGCCGTTGCGTTTGAATACACGTATGTGGGAGTGAGGCCGACATCGTTTGAATTACAGTGAAATGCCGTCTCTCCTTTACAAAATTCAAAACATGCAAGATAAGTTATAGGGCTGCATTGCTGTGAGGATAGTTCACGATTCAATCAACACTATATATTTAGCAGAACAATTTGTTCCAATTTGAATAGAAATTCTCGTATTTCCTCTCTTAGCCCAAAATAGCGGTTACCAAATCAACTGACCCCACCCCCGTCATCACCTTCGGCTGCGCAGTAACCCTGCGCAGTTGGTTAAGTTCTGAATGTGTCGATTTGAGGAATGCATTTGCAAGTCGCTTTGCGCCCGAAGTTAAACGATTTTACGCTAAATTCCTGATGTCCAAGCTACTTAGAGGATCTCGGAAAGTACCAACACAGTTAGACCTGAGTATCATTGAAGTGAAGTCCAAGGTGAGCGTGAGATTTTATCAGAATCCTTACAACAAATGTGAGCTAAATCATGCAAAGTATAAGCCAGCTAGAAACACCATCTATAGTTCGAAGCTGAATGATAATCCACCTTACCATCTTTTATACAGTTTGATGCAGAATTTCGAAGGTTTCCCTTGGATAAAACGGAGCTGAAGACTTATGAAGAATTCCATAAGCATGTACAGACGATCCACAAGCTTCAAACAGTTCCATTTACAACATGGTACACGGACATGCACGGCGATTTGCTACCCATCAACAACGATGATAATTTCTTGAGGGCTGTTACAACCGCCCGACCGCTTTTACGCGTTTTCGTCCAAAGAAAAGGTAATTAACGTAGACCTTACACACAAACTAACATTAAACCTTAATTTTAACCAAATATCTTGAAAATCTATCCCTAATTCTCCTGTAATTGCATTCACATCGAGCGAATGATCCTGTTTCCTGACAGTTTATAAAATTAAAGCTTAAGCTTATTATTTCAGAACATCGTTCTTGGAATTGGTAAACTTAAGCTTAAATCAATTCTTTTCATAGCTTTTTCGTGAGTTTAACTTATAGTATTCGTCATACAGCGGATAATTACAGTGATAGAAGCAATATTTTCTGGAGATAAATTCGTTTTAATATAAAAATTAGATTTTGACGACGTAAACTTTGTGTTTGTTTATCATTTGCAAACCACTCTGTATTCCTTAGCTTCTTTTACTTCCCTTGCGTCATAAAATGCCTTTGGAAGCATTTCCTTCGTGATCGATAATTTTGTTTCATTTTAAAATCGACCTTGTACATAACGTACATTCACTAGCTGAAAATGAGGTACCACAATTATAATTTTCCAACCAGTAATTTTCGCTCGCAGGTTTCATTTCAATGAGACCACTTGAATCAATTCTAATCAATTCTAGATTCAATATTTTTCTGTCTATCCTTTGAACGTTGTATAAAGTCTCTTCATAAATTCGCTGTACCAATATTTTAGCCTGCGATCAAATGCCTTTTTAATATACCTTCTCCCTTGCATCACAGTACTGTTTTTTTTTAATATTTTTGATGCTGAAAATTTTATTAACATGTATGAAATAATTGATCGACAATTTTTATTCAAAAACCATGACCACTTCAATTATTTCTGGAATGTGTTATGTGTCATGACCAACTGAATACAAGATGGAAAGACAACTTTTAGGAAAGTAGACGAAAATTTTCCTCATGCTTGTGTTATGGCATTGCCCATGTAAAATTTACTGTTAACTAACCTCCGATTAGGCTTAACCGGAGGTTAAATTTCTTAACCGCAGATTTGTTAACCCGAGATTGAAATAGCATATTGTACAAATTAAAGCGTTTCCACAATTCAAGTTCATTTATAATTACCATATTTGGAGGTTAAGCGAAAGTCACAAAACCCAGACCAACCAATCAAATCTCTGGGAAAACACAGACCTCTCAACCCCAAAATACCAAAAACCTGGAATTCAGGGTCGAAAAACCTGGAGATTTGGGGACGTGGAGATTTATCGACGGTATAAAAAAAAAAAACTAAAACCAGGTGCTCATCAAAATATAGTTTCTGTTTAATTTATCAATGACGTAAAGTATTATGTCACCCGATGAATATCCATCGTTTTCCAACTCGCTTTGCCTTTTTGCCTTTCTGCCATTTGGACAACGTGGACGAAATGTATCTCAAATCTGGACGCAATAAACTGGTAACGATAACCTTATTTGCACTTGTCTTCTAAATATGGTTGTAAGGTCCGTTTCTTGGCAACCAGTCAATCAAATGTGACAAATATGCCTTAGAACTGCGCATTTCGGCAAAATTGGCACCAGAAAATGAATTTTAAAAGGTGAAAATGAAAATATTCAAGGAAAGTGTGTTCCATCGGCTTGTGGATCTGCTTACCGTGAGATTTCTGTGCCTCATCGTTTGACCGTGAGATTGCCCTCAAAATCGTGAGTCTCAGGGCAAAACCGTGAGACTTGAGAGGTCTGAAAACATCACAAAATGTATTGCGAAGCTCATTTTTCCACTGAATATCAGTTCAAGCCTATTACTAATCAAAGATTATCCATGGTAAAAAAAGCTTAAATCCTTTGAATAACTTAAAATATAAGACAGATTGAAAGAAACAACTTTTTGCAATACATGTAAAAGAGACTGTGGACTATACACCCCCCATGTTTGTCAGCAAAACCAATTTGCTGATACTGAAAATGAAGTTTCCAAGAATCTGCAAAGTGTTTGCTCTCAACGTGAAGATGGATTTCCTAATTCCTCTTTATATTCCTTGTAAAATCAAAATTTCTTCTTGGAATTTTGCAAAAAATGTTTTTTTTTTTGGTAAAAGAACTTAAGTGAGCAAGTTGTTTGCAGTGATTTCAAGTTGCTTAGTGCAAATTGCAGTTCTAAATAACAATGTTTTAATGGAAGTTTGCAAAGTTGCATGCCAAGGAACATCAAGTTTTACTGTCATGCACATTCATTTTTTAAAAGTTCGACCAGTACACCATGTTTGATGCCAGTCCACTTAGATCATGTCAGTTTTGTGTGATGTCATGACTGTCACTAATTTTTTAACTAGTTAGCAGGTGAAAATTGTAGAAAGCAAAATTTGGCTTCTGGTGGTGTCCATGTTTTGTTTTGGTTTTTCCAAGTAGCCAAAGCTCAAACCAGGGATTCGTATTTAATAGCATTGTTCAAACCTGTCAACCAGACAAGTCTAATGCCATGTGACTTACTTGCCAAGCCAAGGTTTTACTTGGCTTGTTACAGTTGCAAAATTATGTCTAACAGGAAATGTATTCTATTATTTGCATTGTGTATTTTATCATATTATTGCACTCCTGACTAAAATCATTGTCGAAAACAATTTTATTTATGCTAAGAATAATAATGATGCTGTGGATCATTGACATATAATTAACCCTGGCATGCTGGCCTGTTACTATGGCAGGCATAAAGAAATGTCCTTCCTGCTCGTATTTTGCTGCTTGTTATACAGAAAATAATACATGGCAGGGCTCATGGAATTATGCGCGGATGGGACCCGCATAATTTGGCTTCTTCCGCATAATTCGGCAATTCCCGCATAATATGGAGAAATTTGTAGAAAATCATAAAACATGTATCTATTTTCGCTATTTCTCAAAGATTCTTACCCAATTTATCCAAAGTTAACAGTAAATTTCCTTCCCAAATCGTTTCACCAACATAAAAGCCAAAGAAATTGATTATTTTGCAGCAGTTTTTCTCCGAAACATTGGGGAAAACATGCCGCTTTGTTCGCGAGCGATTTTTAACCTCCAGGCTTTCCACGCGTCTGTTAGCAATGAGCCTGGATACTAGTTTTGTGGTTAGCCTGGTTACTAAGGTTAACCAAAATGGCCGCTTGTTTAGACTCATTTCTTTGACTTTCGTTCGTCTTTGGTGTTCCTTCATTGCTAAAAGCTTCAAAATGTCTGACAAAGATAGCGAGTACTGTTTTAACACAGGTATTTTGATGTTCGTACACTTAAATGCATTGGAAAGACTCAATTATCACTTTAGATTTCCGCATAATTTCCCGCAGAATTCGCGATTTTTTCCGCATAATTTTGATTTTTTTTCCCCGCATAATTTTGATTTTTTCCCCGCACCCTACGTTAAGCCCTGACATGGGTGTGCAGAGATATGAAATTTCTCTCACAAGTGAGTGCAGCAAGCAAGTGAGATGTTGAGTTGAACATGAGAAGAGAAGTGTCATATTTCCAAGCAGCCGTGTATTATTTTGTTTGTTATATAAACAACTCTAATTACTGATGACTATGACTGCAAATATGGATCCCTGTTCAAATGCATAAATGCCGGCTAAAATCACCAACCCCCGGCCCTTATTAACAACCCTAGATATGTTCAACGTGTACATGTATGCAATGTGCATCAGGGATTGAAATTAACACTCACAAACTAACAAAAATAATGTGAGTGGTTTTTGGAAGTTGCAAGTCTGAAAAATATCCTCTATCAAACTTTTGTGAGTAAGCATTTCTCTAATAAAAGTTGGAGGGAAAAAGTGAACGTTCCTGGAGAATTTTCTGGCAAAAATTCAGACATCGAGTGTCATCTATGGGAGAAAATAAGCATGGTTTTACACAGAACCTGTGCACACTTTATCTGCGCATTCACATTTTATTGGAATCAGCATCGTGACAAACGAGAATGAATGTCACGCTTTGTGAGCCACTTTTGTTATAGATGTCTAATTAAAAAAATAACTGCTTTTTCAAGAGGCCCTCTACCTCTAAGACTACCGGTAAATTGACCGACGATGATGATAACGTCTTGCCCGACAACCGTGAGTGGCCAAAGAAACAACAGGACAACGCCGGCAAAGATTGAAGACTATAAAATTAACAGTATACTATTAGGTATTTTTACCATATTTTCAGTCACCAAAGGGAAAAATAAATGACTGCAAAAAATAGCTAGTGACCTTACTAGTTTTGCCAATAGAAAAAAAATCGTGCTAGCAAAACTTTGCTACTGGACTAAAAATTAAGTTCGACCCTTGTAGATGTATCAAACATTTTATATAATTATAGCCAAAGGAAAGGGTTATTTAGACTCATAAATATTCAGTGAAAATAACTAATACATGTCGGGACTCTTATGCAAAGCAAAATATTACATACAGGATGTTGGAGTAAATGAAATCTACTGGCTTTTTTTAGGCAGCGTCGCAGAAGAGAATCCAGCTCCTCCAGACGTACCTAGAAGGCGTAATTTGTTATCAAATCTTACGAACCCAAGCAAGTCACACCTCAATAGAATATCAATTAGTGGCCCTCAGGATTTCCGTCGAGTCTCGGCAATTGTTGATGTGGACATTATCCCTGAAACACAACGACGAGTAAAATTATTGAAGCACAATACCGACAAACCCCTTGGATTCTACATACGCGATGGAACCAGCGTGCGTGTTACACCAAGTGGATTGGAAAAGGTTCCGGGTATCTTTATTTCAAGATTGGTCCCTGGAGGGCTGGCCGAAAGCACTGGTTTATTGGCTGTGAATGATGAGGTTTTGGAGGTAAATGGTATTGAAGTCGCGGGAAAAACTCTGGATCAGGTGACAGACATGATGATCGCAAATAGTCACAACCTGATCATAACAGTTAAACCATCAAATCAGTTTAACAATCCTGTTACTATGGGAGCTAGATTACATCGAGCTGAACCTGACCGCACAAAATCCCAGAGCCTCACAAACTTAGCAATGCATTCTATTAATAACCCTGTTCTTTCTGCGGGATCTCCGACAATGCCGCATGCTTATCACAATGAATTGGCAGAAGAAATACCGGACAGCGATGAAGAGGAACACCCTACTGTTGATGAGGATGGTATTTTATCAATTTAATCGTTAGTGTTAGGTGAAGATCAAAATGATCCTTTTTGTAGGAACATTGTTTTGTACAGTAATGGAAAAACTTTAATTTGGATAGAAGCAACTTTATAGGATTCTTTTTTTGCAGCAATACAATCAAATTGCCTAAATCAGTCTAACATCACACCTTACACTACTTTGTAAGTTAGAATTATTTTTTTTAAGGAAGAGGAAGATAGCAGAAATTAAGTCATGATCATTATTAATTTTGCTAACACCAGCTTCAACCATTAGAATTTGTTTCCTTTCAGTTTAAAGTTATTGGCATTTATTGCGATGGTACTGCATGCATAGATGTTAAAAGTTCAAAGATACAGCGCAGTATCAATAACTAGAAGTGACTGACAGATGTCTACTGTGCATGATGCATGATGTCTACTGTGATGCATGATGTCTACTGTGCATAAATGAGCTTAGAAGGGAAACTTCAGTAGATATACTGTACATTACTTTACAGGGCTTATGTATTATGCAATGGTGCAGTTTTAAACAGTTGGCCTCAAATCGCTCCAAATTGCAGAATTTACCAATCAACACATATTTCTGCAAAAATCACACAAATCAAATCTTGAATCATGAAAATTAGGTGAAATGACTATTGGCTCCATTAATGTTCAGCAGTCTGTATCTCATGTAATACTACATGACCTATACACGAGATAAAATTGCTATGTACAATTTCATATTATTGTTGTGAAAAAAACATCTGGGAACACAAAAACCCCCCAAAAGGGGAAATAAATTATTCAAAGGGGGTGGGGGGGGGGGGGGGGGGGGGGGGGGGAGATCATTTGAGGTTGGTTTTAATTAGACGTTATTAGAAAAGTTCTGTTAAAAGAAAGATAAATTATGTTCCACTAAACAACAGCAACCAATGATGTAGTACATACTCTCTACTAAGCAAAAAATAGATCTTTATATGCATGTCTCAGGATGTTTGTACATGTATAGGGTAGTCCCTGTTGTCAGGTCATGAGTCTTTATATAAGATTACCTTCTGTCTGTTGCATCTTTAAGTATGAACATTTGGTATAAAGGCACAGCTTTGGTGGGCATTACAGTGTACATGGAGCATGATTGATCACCACACTTTCATAGTTTGAATAATATGCACCAGTCAAGCTTTTTCTCTCCTGGTTTAAAGATATGAGAAAAATGCAGTTAGTCAAATTTGTTTGAACACACATATAAAAGATTTATCTTAAAGCCATAGTTCACGCAGTCTTGAAAAGTCCTTGAATGTTAAAGAGTCCTTGAAAGGTCTTTGAATTCCATTCATCCTTGAAAAGTCCTTGCATTCTTCCATAAGTCCTTGAAAAATCCTTGAATTTTCCCAAAAAATAGGATGGCCCAAATAGGTATATCCACCTCTGATAAGCGGAAGCCTAAGGGAATGTAATTTTACCAAGATAGGTTGTCTTTTCACCTTATTTGTTCACATTTTGATGCAACAATGGAATAGTACACATTTTCTGAGATTCAATCAGTACATACATTTTTCATCCCCATCATTGTCATCAAGCATTTAGCCAGAAGAGTGTCTGGATGCTCATTTTCTAAAGAAATTTGTGAAAAGTTCACTTTTACAGCTTTTATAAATTTTCTGAGACATGCCTCCATGATGCCCAGCTTCCAATTTCTAGCCAAAAGCTTGGTTGTCAATTTCTCTCGGATTTTGGAAGTTAATTAATATATAAACTGATTTAATGGCAGCATTTTTATCCAGTTGTCAAATTTGCTTAACCCTCAATAATTGCTAACAGTGCCAAAAATCGTAAAAAGGGTTGTTGTTCATCGTGGTGAACACAAATCCCAATACATGTCAGTTTGTAAAATAGTGAAGAACATTTAAATGGTACCATGCAAAAGTCCTGCTGAAGAGTTTCCATTTGAATGGTCACATCATAGGATTTTTTCACAGACTGAAAAGTTAAAACCCAATTACATGTCTTCATAGTGGACTCAAGGAGTATTTGGTTAACTTTACTACTTCAATGGGTCACAATTACTGTTTTCTAGTAGATAAAAAGCTGGATCCCTTCCTTGTACATAATTTATGCCTGTTGCCATTTATCTGTACTGCAGTCAATACTGTCAACAGAAGTTTTTCCAAGCATAATTTCAATAACCACATAGCCGAATGGATGTATCCTTTATTTGTCACAGAATTAAATTAATATGATACTTATAAGGCACATTAAAATATTAAGCATTTCAAGACAAATTCCTCAGATGTCAATGGTGTGGAGATAAAATTAATTTTATATACATTAAGTGGTAGTTAGAAATCAATTTTATTACCGGTAATAGCTTGCTAAATTGAGAATGACCTTGGTTATCCCTTTAAGCGCTAAGAGTGATGGACTCCTAATTTATCCTAGGTAACAAAATCAAAAGTCTAGTGAGCAATGCTGGTGAAGAAAAGAAATAATTTATGGCTTCTTAACTTCAAAGTAATATCACCAGCACCAAGTCAACTATTCACAAAAAACTAGGAGAAAGGATGTGATCACCACAGACAAATTCCTTAGGCCCTGTTTACATGAGACTGGTACGAACTCATACCGGTCTGAAAGTGTGAAGCGATTACAGTTCGGACTTCAGACTGGCATGGAGTGTTTACACAATACTGAAAAAAATCTGAAATGTGGTTTGTTTATATGGTGCCCAAGTCTGAGATGATTTGTCACACCAGTGTAATGTAATCAGAAGCAAGCATTAGTATGGAGTCTGATGTAAAGTCCTACTGGCCAGAGTTCCTACTAGTCTCATCAGGTCACCATAGTAGTATACATAGGTGTTGCTAAAATAACTTGTACAATGTGTATTGAAACCAGTAGGGGCATTTGTATATTATTGACTCTAGCATTTAAGGGATGAAACCAAAGATACTGTAGACATAGTGAAGGGATAGTTTTGCATCCATGGCAGAGAACCTAACAAATTACTGGTAGTTTTATTTGGAAATAAAGACCTTGTTTACATTGTGTACAGTTAATAACTCAGTGAATAATTATGAGGAAATTCTGAAGCTGAAAGTATGAACTAGACAAATACAATTTTCTGAATAAAAATACATGATGGTGCATCATCTCCAGGTTCAAATTAAAAGAAAATCAACATAAATTTGAGGAAACTGCATGCTGTAAAAAATAGGTCAGTTTCTATAATTATTATATTTTGTAACCAAGTTAGGGTGTATGTTGTAAGATTTAATGTTTGTGAGGTTGCTTTTCAATACTTCCAAAATGACAAAAATAAAATTAGGACTTCTTGCTGGTTAAAGAAACTCAATTTTATTAATCAAGAATATTTCATACAAAAGACTACAAAGAAACAATAAATAATTATTCAGCCAACCTTAGCCTAAAAAGTAATATTGTTATCATAAAAATAACAGTTATTAATAGTAATTAAATATCTCTTTTGGATCTAATTTTCTTTCAGATTTATACTTATAAAAATAATTCACAGATTTTTTTCTTAGTTCTTAGTTCTTAGTTCTCTTCAGGCCCTGTGCGCCTCATTGGCGCAATAGGCCTAGATGATGATGATCTTATAATAACGATTAAATAGGGCATGATGATGTATGTATAAATCAGGGCCGTAGCCAGTATGAGGCAAACCGAGGCACTTGCCTCGGTCATGATCCCAGTGTTTTGTTTAAACGTAGTTATCATAAAGACCCTAAATAGCTAGGCGGGGAATTTAATCATGGATATTGTCTTAGTCCTTATTTTTTTCTGGCTACGGCCGTGTAAATGAGGTTCATTTGGGGCGAAATTTCGAGGACGCTTCAATGGTTTGTTACATGAAGTGATTATGAATGCTTGCAGCATCTGATACATATATGTAGTTAGTAATTTAATTTGTGTTCTATTTAATTTATAGCCAATCAGTTATGTCTAGGTAGATGAAATTTCATCCTGATCATGTGTGTCTTGATTTAAATCCTTAACATCATCAGACATAACCAAAACAATCAAACACTCTGCCTAATTAGTAAATTAATTAAATCCATTTTGAAATCACTGGTGATCCTTGGAATCTGATTGGTCCAAAATGGTGCAATTTATTTCCAAATTGCACCATTTTGGACTCTAAATCGCATCATTTTAAAATGGTGCAATTTATTTCCAAATTGCACCATTTTGGACTCTAAATCGCATCATTTTAAAATGGCGCAATTTATTTCCAAATTGCACCATTTGAAATCACTGGTGATCCTCTTATTACAATATTACACTTTTTTGTGCAATATTGGGGGATTTCAAAATGGATGTAATTAAGTGGTAATTGAACTTCGTGTCGTGCAATTTTGGTCTGAAATCATACTTGTGATTTCAAATCAAACTCGCGCTATCGCGCTCGTTTGATTTTGAAATCACGCGTATGATTTCAGACCAAATTGCACTCCACTCAGTTCAATTACCAATATAAATACCATGTGACATTAATTTCATTTAATTCTTATACTAATAAATGTTAACCAATAAACGTAAATCATTTTCCCAGCAAAACAACCTGATGTTTTATTGTTTTTGTCATTAAGTTTTAGATTCATCTGTCGCTGTACATGTGCATCATTTGTATGTCGTCAAAGCTCTTAAAATGCTGCAGTCATGTTGCCAAGAGTACATTGTACATCTAATGTCAATAATTTCTCCAGGTATATTTTAAATGTAAGCAGTTACAGACATTCACTCAAAGGAATAACAGTTAACCATGATAGCAAGAATTATCAAGGCCAAGGTTGACTGAAGGGAAAAAGGCAAATCAATGCCTTCATGCAGTTGGTATTTCTCACTATCATCCTTAACCTCGTTCAATGGGTTTTATATATTTTTGCAGTGTTTTGTAGCTTTTTTTTCCCTTGTGGATAAATACTGTTTTCTTTGAATCCTGTTGTTGTTAATTGAATGGGGGCATGTGGCACGCTTGCATAACATGCCGGTTTCACCTAAACAACTTACACAGAATATTAACGTTATAACCAAAAAAGTGTAACACAACTTTATGGTAATTAACGTAACAGTTATAACTTTTGATTCCACAGACAGGGGCGGATCTAGGGGGAGGCTGCAGGGGGTGCGCACCCCCCCCCCCCCCCCCCCGGATGACCTAGTCTGCATTGTTCGCTTTTAAAATTTGTTTACGTCACCCTTCAGTTATGTCATTCCTTAGAGGTGCACCCCCTCCTAAGAAAAATCCTGGATCCACCCCTGACAGATGCAAACAGGTCAAATAAATCAGTTGAGCTATACTCTCGTGTGAATTGCTGTCAGTTTCTTTTTTCTTTTTTGTAAAATTAAATTAAATCGATTTTCTTTCAAAACTGGTTTGAACTCCAATACTTCAGGGTGAAAAGATTAATGGTAGAGATCTAAAGCACCATTTCTGTTTAACCAACGTTCAAAAGTTAAACTATAATGTCTTCCGGGCTCCTCTCGAATAATGTCATCTCTTCTCTTTTCCATGTTTGGCAACTCCAGCTTTTGTTTTGCCTTTTTATTTTTCCAGTCCTCAAAGCTGTTTGTACCATCCATCCTTGCCAATCTCTTGTTTTCTTGTTCCATCTGTTTTCTTAGTTTATCTTCCTTTTCTTTCTGTTGTTGCTGTTGTTTCTTTGATTTTTTCACTTCCAACCACTCATCAAAGGTTGCAGACTTGGCACTTTCACGAGACTTACTGAAAAGCAAATCAAGCACTTGATATCAACCAATTTCACTTAAAGAAAGCACAAGCTTTTAACCGTTGTCTGTTTGTGTGGTGTGCATCTGTTATGGCCATATCTGTTTATTAAACTAGCCTCACTGAAGGTCAAATTTAGGACTCTTGAAACATGAAAATAAAATGGAAACTCTCATCATCATTGCCAAGTTGTTTAACTTTGTTTTTCTGTGTTTATTAAGAACTTGAAAATTATTGTAAAAAGCCGATGGGTAGAGTATGGGAGTGAATGACAGAAAGCTCGAGTGGAGGCCATCTTTCATTGCAGTCCCACTTTCTCATGAAGTAGTACACTTCTCAAGTTTCATCTCTGTCAGTATTAGCTACATGTAGTCTCGTACGCAGTTGTTATTTGTGTTGTTTATGCAACACTCCTTCCCACTACATGTAATGGCTGCTCACACCTAAACTGAATTTCTTTCAAGATTTTAGTTAATCGCACAAGTAACATTTCTATTTTTTAGAATTGTTTCACACCATGGGAAATTGAATCATCCAATCAGAGATGATGGTTTATTGGTGATCCACTTGGCCCCCAAAGCTGCAACATACATGCAATCAACATGTCACATGCATATGTACTTTGCTATACCCTGAATCACATATTATTCAAGAAAAAATATAAATAATGGCTGCATAGGAGAGTAAGGCAGAGCTACATGTAGTCCATGTGTGTTGGCTGCACTACATTGCATGATGGCTAAATAGCCCCAATGGTTATGTATATGTGGTATAGACTGCTAGTGGCCTATCTTCAGTCAGTGTCGAGCAGGCAAGCTAATCACGAAAACAAGCAAGCTTGAAGAGACTGTAAGGAGCGAATGAGCCAAGGGGAAACTTGGGGGGAGGTGAGAGGAAAAGCCTTGAAATTGAATGTATGGTTGCTCTGTGATTTTTACGGTAGATTCCATAGCTCAGAAGGAGGTCGGACACCTTATTGAGACTAATATAACAGAGTAACTGGTTAGCTTTCAGTTGAGGTTGGGGGTAAGTGGTATGGTAGGCTATGTAAGCCTAGCTGAGGTCACAGGTTCAATCCTGAGTGGGGATTTTAGATTTTCTTTTTTACACTTAAAAATTTATTGAAAATAAAATTCTAAGTGTCGACATTATGTTATATATATCAATAAGGTGTCCGATATCCTTCTGGACAGTATGATTTAAGCACAACCCTTGAAGAGACTGTAGGGAGCGAATGAGCCAAGGGGAAACTGGGGGAGATGTGAGAGGAAAAGCCTTGAAATTGAATGTATGGTTGCTCTGTGATTTTCACAGTACCTGCTGGCTTGTCTAGCCTTGGATGATCTAATCTGAGGAAGTACTGGTCTTCCTGATCCTCCAGTGCTGTACCTTGTACCTGAAGGAAAGAATATAATCACAGTAAATATCAAAATAAACAATAAGTTGAAAATAGGGTTCTCTTAAATGGTCAAGAATTGTAGTTTTTGCTAGGAAAATGTACTAAAGTTTAAACTTGATCTGTCTTGAATAATAAATTAATTAATACATGGACATTTATACATGAAGTTAGAGAGAAAGTTAAAGCCATGTGACAGACTCGTGTTGTTTTCATGTTGGTTCTCAGTATTTTAAGGTTACAGTGTACCTTCAGATCGAAAATTTATTGAAAAATTTTTTTTGGCGTTAAAATAAAGTTTACAGAATGAACTTTCATCCAAAAGAAAAAGTATCGAAAAATAGTGAAAATTGACGGAGAAATGACGGTATAACTTTTGTGGGCGGAGTTTGTTTATTAAGCGATATGTTTTTTTTAAGCGCCATTTTCTCAAAGTTAATTTTTCGCTTGTTGGGGACACTTTAAAGAGCTACAACTCAAAGGGAATTTGTTCGATTTTCCTTAAATTTGGACAGAAGCTAGGCTAACATATAATCAACAAAAACGTGTCGGCGAATTTCTTAATTCCGAAAACTTTTTCGTCAAGAGGCATTTTCGTGCGATCATTCCAATTTTTTTTCTCCCCTTTTCGAAAATATTCTGTAACTTTTCACTGCAATTGAATATGGAAAATCGCCGACACGTTTTTTTAGCGCTTTGTGTCCGGAAACCCGAGAACAAATCAAATTAGCAAAATATAATAATTGCTTTGAGTTACAGTGTTTTAAAGCTGATTCGGACGTTCGAATTGAGACGTCGTAAAAAATTTGACAATTCATTTTATTACCAAATGGTTTCCATATTTAGATAGCCAGCTCTATAAGCCTTAATTTGATATATGGGTTTAGGTATATTAAGTGTAATCTTAAGACGCTAGAGCTGTTATGCTGGAGACACCCCCGAAGGTACACTGTAACCTTAACTGGATGAAATTGGAATTTTGAAATTTTGATTTTCAGAGTGGAGGTTGGAAAACTGAAGAGCCCAGTGTGTGAGAGATGGGAGGCAGGGGGACTTGGGGGTTGGATAATTATTATCATGTAGTAGTTTTAGAGTACAATGTATTTCTAAACCCACATCTGATATTGTATTTGGGACTCAAACCCAGGGTCCACACTACAATTAATAGTTTTTTCAACACTGCAGCTAACACTGTTCCCTTGTTTTATTAGAGAGTGATATAATGCACTTGATATCATTAGAATGTACATGTTTATTTAAAGGGTAACATGACTACCGCCTGGAGGCAACTTTATACGGCCAGACACCTCTGGATAACAGGTCTAATAGCACAGGTCCCTCAAGAAATCGAACCTACCATCGTAATCCATAGCGCCATCAATAGGCGGCAGCTGATCTTGAAGATCGTCAGAAGAGTGATCAAGAAAAGAATCATATTGTAACTGGCTAGCTTCCTCCACTGGTTTCCTTCTTGGAGCACTGATCCCCGTGCCCGCAAATTCTCCCGGGGGAAGTGTTTGACAGAAATACACCTGCGCGTACTGTCCTTTTAACCACGTAGGATAAGCTGAGTCAAACTGTTGATGCATCATCACAGTATTGCTCCCTTTCCTGTGCTTGGTTTTAGCGGCTCTTGTTTGCCACTGGAAAAGAAATAAATGTCTTTCGCTGTCTTTAAACCCCCACTGGCTTGCCACCATCAGAGCTGATTTACCTTGTACGTCTATTTCGTCCATGGAAGCGCCTTTTTCTAGCATTAAATCTATAGCGTTTGAATGCCCTTGCGAAGAAGCCGCGTGAAGCGGTGTTCGACCGAATGGTGTCTTCATGTTGACATCAGCTTCTGCGTTGTCTATTAAACTTCTTATTAAGTTAATACGACCGCGATGAGCAGCGATAAAGAGAGCTACCGAAGCTTTTTCCTTAGCGATAGAAACTTTGTTTCTGTAACTCGTGGGATCTAAAGATTCCCAAGCTTTCTCTAAGACGACACCTTCTTGGAGGACTTGATCGATGGAGCCTCGGCACACTGCAGCAACTAATTTATCCCACGATCTCCAGAGCTTTAAATTAATAGTTGCACCCGCTACAACATCGTTGTGTCTTAAATCTGAATCATCAAGCATATCTCCCTCATCAAGGTAATGCAAACGCTGTAAATTGTACGGAATTCCAACGACAAGCTCGGCATAGCATTTGAGTTCTCGAGTCTTCATTTCGGCGCGGATATTGTTCAGAAGGAACTTTTCTTCCGTGCAGGCTATGTAAATATAAATATCAAAAGGAGCTGTTTTCAAGCCTTTTTTCTTCTTCTTGACTGTGGACATCTTACCGCGCTCAAAGAATCCTCAAACTTCTAAATCGAATGTTTCCAAATTAACTTTCTGCCTGCCGCCATGTTGCCATTTGCAGTTGTAGCTTGTTTTATTGAAGCTATCGCCATAGTAACGCTGTCAATTTTAATTTCATCGCGAGGAGGTCTCGAACAACTTCGAGTCACGCGACGCGGCAATGACTCACGATACGGCTGGAAAGGAGGGGGTCTGGAAACTAGCTTACAAAATAAATAAAATAAGATAGTGTTCGACATAAGCTTCTCATCCAGGCAAGATATAACTTATATCGTGCTCTTCCACAAAAAAAAGTCTTTTTCAGACAGAAAGACTTCATCATATCCTGTATTACTTTTAAGTAATACAGGATACAGGATAATACAGTAATACAGGATTCTTCTGTATGTGAAATACTCCTTGTATATATAACATCGTGTAACATTGTAAATCTAGTAACATCTTGTACCTGGAGAAGGCTGGTCTGGCCAGCTGAAATATTGTACCAAACAAAATATACGCTGTTTTCAGCTTTGCTTTAAAGTTTTATAGCCAAAATAATGTCTGCTTTTCATTCTACCGCGCGTTTATAATTTATGAATCAGTAAAAATGTCAAAGGAACATATTGATATTCATCTTTTCATATTACAATTTATCAGCGACTGATATTGTTTATGTTTGTGTCGCACAAGGCATCTTTTTAAGTGATACCCCCAAATCGTTTCTTTTTTTTTTCCTTCAGTTCAAACCGGTGTTTTTGCTCCTATTTTTCGTACAACACAAAACGAGAAACTACGTTCTCGGATTTGATCGGTTGGGTATAGGCCGGGATCTATGGCAATCTGTTATCCAGCCCAGTATGTATTTATACAAAATCATCCGATCATGACGTTTGAGGCGTAGACTAAATAGCAGATGTTTATGCATGGTTGAACCCAATTACGAAGGATTTTGCATGTATATATTAATGCTCTGCCACAAAGCGGTTATGATCGGTTTTATCAGTTGATCTCGTTTACGTTCAATACCTCACACACGCGGATAACAAGGCTGAAGGAAACTCCGTCTGGATATATGGACAAAGGCAAATAATTTACGTGAGAAATACAGTTAAAAAGAGGCCGCAATGCCCGGCGAAGGAAGTTCCGATCTGCAAGTATTAAATTAGCCGTGTAATAGCCAAGTAGCGCAAGCAAGTGGAAATGCAGATGAAACGTTGTTCATGGATCGTTTATTCGTCATTTCTGGCTGTTCTCTCCTTTGGACATTTATTTAACTCGTCGTCGGCCGTAACAGGTAAGAATGTTGTGCAATCCACCTTTGTGGTAAATGGGATATTGTGGGAGCTGAACATCGGCGCTCGCATGCTTCGTTAAGCGTTTTCTTTGGATGCAATTATATCATCTTTGTCGATTAAACTATTCTCGGAGCCCGTGCCTCAATACTTATGCATATAATAAGTTGTAGCAAAGCATTTAAATATCGTATATTTATGGAGCAAGGTAAACTACTGAGAAATCAAATTTCGGTATCAGCACGTGTTAGTTCATTGTTAGTTATTCCAACAACTTCAAAAAATTGTAATTCTTGATTTATTAATCGTATTTTCAATGTTCAGAAATCACGCCATTTGTCAGTATTAACAGTATACATACAAAAAAATAAGCGCAAAAAAATGGCAAAAGAAACCAATTTGATTATGTTTGTTCGAAAAACAGCTATGTTTAGCACGCGTTTATCCTGCCGTCCTTCCAAATATGCCCAGCGGGTATATTGAATCAATCAATGAATCAATAAATAAATTAATCAATCAATCATTCCTTTTTCAAACTTATTAATAACAGTTACATAGTAGATTCTTGGGCTTAGGTAGGAGCTCAGAGTGTGCAAGTCCAATATGAGCGAAAATATTTGTCCCTTTCAGCAAAACTTCATTATGATACAATTGCTTTGTATGTAACTTGAAATTACTACAGGTTCATATGATTAAAAGTTAAGACCCCCTGGTGGTCTATCCTACCTAGCGTCTATCCTACCTAGCGTTCGCGCGAACGCCCCTAGCGGCGCGGCCGGAAGAGATGAGAGGCGGCTGTACATATTCGCAGGCTAGTCCTACCTAACCAGTTTGCATTTTTGGTTCTCGCTTACGGTAGTTTAATATTAAACTTTAACAGATACATTCCATCATTTCGCAGTTTCCTCAGGGAAATTTAACCGAGTTGTCTCTATCTAACATGCGGTAAGTTACACGCGGTGGCGAGAACAAAACAACAATTTATTTTGGTTATTTTGTTTTCAAATCAGAAAGCCGAACGCGTTGCTTGTTAACCGACAAATTCTCCACTCTTAAACGAACACTGTCTAGAGGTTGACACATTATGCCGGCATAATTTCGAGCGTTAAATATAATAGGTGGAGCATCGAGCATAATGCCGGCATAATAGTGCTATTTTGCCGGCATAATAGTGCCATTTTGCGACATAAAAGTTATTTCGTTGTTTTAGAGCTACTATTGTCCGTTTATTAAGTAAAAACTACAAAATTTCAAGTTATTTTAATGTTCTAGTGGTTTCCGTTACTGGCCATTGAGCACTGTAGGCTTGTTCCCAGTGCATCCTCAAGCGAGTTAGGCTCTTTAGGCCTGGTTACTCTCATTATGCCAGTCTCCTAAGATGCTTCACGGGGGTTCGGTAAAATGCTTTTTACGGCATTAGCAACAGTCGAGCATAATTTAGAGCATAATAGTACGTTTTGAGGGCAATGCCAAAAAGCATAATACTCTATTTTAGGAGCATAATGTGTCAACCCCTAACACTGTCCCACCCAGGTCCCGCCGAAATAGAAAATCGCTTATCTTTTTTCCATGTTACATCAACAAATGCCACCAAACGATTCGAAACGATACATCTTAATTGCCGGGCTATAAAGATTCTATAGAGCGAAACAGAAGCATTAGTTTGGAGATAGAATGCAGGATTGCAAGGATTGAAGTGGATTACAGTTCATCAAATTTGATTTCGTGACAGGCGGTCAAGAAATGAAAATTGCCGTTCTTGTGGAATTTGACTCTTTTATCCGTTATTTCGCCTCTATAGTTAACATTTCACTGTTTTCGTCACTTTTAGCGATTTCATCTTCCTATTCCAAGAAAATAAAGCAAACTTTAAGCAAGGTCCAGGTCATAATCATGAAAACACGATTTATAATCCGGGACACTGTTTCTTTAATTAAGGTAACACAATTATTCTAATCGTTTTGCTCTCCGTCACTTAGGGGTGCGTTGGTGCTGTATTTCAAAGTCAGAAATGCTCAAATGCCAGCACTTGATGAATGTGACGTCACAGATAGTCTCGCTAGTAAGTGTGACTTGTATCAGTGGTGGTAACCTCGCCAGCTGTATGAGGATGGTTGCTAAGGGCAGTGCTGACGTCATAACTCTAGGAGAGGAGCATATTTATCAGGCTGGTATGTTGTCATGACTTGTTTTTGCAAATCTTTCGCGGTTTAACAAAACATGTTTCAAACAACTGGACAATTGCGTAGTAAATTAGGCTCAGTATACGCCTGTAGGAAACACTTTGTTTTCTGGATACGAAAGGCATTTTCACAGTGTAAATTAAGGAAGCATGAATTACGCTTTAAATCTATATATAACTTTGACGTGTTCAGTTGTGCTGCGATCAATGAGTTGGGAGATCAAACCTCAAGGAGATTGGGAGATAGACTGCGAATTATTCATCTTGAATCTCAATGGTTTTTCCTAGGGAACAATTGGTATTTTGGAATTTCTTTTCCCAACCAAAAAACTGGTAAAAAGAGCCTTTACCACTACGTTAACCGACCTCTGTTTGATTGTTATCGGCTCTCTCCAATCTCGGGCATTCGTCGCGTCCAAAATGACGATGGAGCACAAAAGCTCTCCTTTTTCATCGGTCTAACGGCCAATATTGAAAGTTACAGTGTGCCCATAAAGAGGAAAATCCGTTGGGCGAAAGACCACCGCCCTGCGTCACCGTTCATATAGTATGCTCAGCTGTTTTACCATCCCAAAATTCCCGCGGCTTGCAACTTTGAGCAACGGGAGTAAGATGAAAATCACAAAACAATCTGCCATTAGTATTCGTTTAACCTTTCATATTTATCCCACGAAAACTTCGACGTCCGGGGCGTCGTATTTGACTACGAAAGTCGATTATTTCTTCTTCTGTGCTGGTTGTTGCCTCATTGTGTTAGAAGAAGCTTTCCTATTCTTGGTGAGAATGAGAAGAATCAGAATCAGAATTATTTGACTTCCGTTAGTCATCTGTAACATCAGCGTTCCCTTTGTTTAATGTCCCTAAGGAACGGACCATTATATTTTGAGAGGGGAGTTGGACAATTGCTAAAAAAACAATTCCAGCAAACCTTTCGCAGACAGAAAAATCAGTATCGTGCACAGAGATAAAACGTCCAGAAAAACGGCAAACTAGTGAAACAAATTCATGCATGCAAAAATTTAGTCGTGGAAAAAATCCATGCTAAAAAAATGTCCAACTCCCTCTCAAAAATGAAATATTCCGCCCCTAATCAGTTTTCTGTAATAAATGTTGACGTTCTTTCATACAAACAGGTACACAGCACGGTCTTGTGCCACTAGTAGCAGAGGACTACGGCAAACACGAAGAAGGTCTCATTAGCTATGCCGTGGCTCTTATAAAGAGTAACCTTTCCAAAGACATTTCACTCGAGACCTTGCAGAACAGCAGAGCTTGTCATCCTGCCGCGGGGGACTCGGTCGGATGGACAGCTCCTGTGGGGTTTCTGATTGGTTATGGAGTGATGCAGTTCGAAGATTGTAATCCTTACCAGTCTTCTGCCGAGTTTTTTCAGGAAAGCTGCGTTCCAGGTTAGTGGCCGCTTGCGCATGCGTCGTGCTGGTGTCGGGGCTAGATAATCGCCAAGGATATTTTTCTTGTACTGTTTATTGATTATCGTGTGCTTACCTTTGGGGCTAGATCAGGCTGTTTTGATGTTTTTGTTGTTAAAATAAGTCAGCGACGGTCGAAACTACACGACAAAATCATTATGCTGAACGGTCCCCTGCTCGCATTTATCACTTGGTGGATCGCCGATCGAGTATTTGCTCGCCCGCTCGACTGTTGATTCAGATGGGACTACTAGCAGTCTAAATATTAGAACCATAAACTTTACAATAAATGTGCATTAATTTAGGTATGAGGTTAAGTGCTTAAGCAGATACCGCGGCGTTTACTAAATTTTTAGCGTTTCCGATGCGGCGTTTATTCAAGGGCGGCGTTTATTCAAAATCATATTTCTTAAATCACTGACAACAATTACGGTAAATCATTTGTAAATATTATGAGAAACAGAAACATGTTTAAAAGTTCCAATGTCTCGCTTTTTTGCTGAGATAGAATTGTAATTATCTGGCTTGTGAAATGTACAACGTTCAGAGAATTTCAATGTCAATTTTAATCCTTAAATTTTAAAATGTCTTATAATCCTGGAATAAACGCCACATTCTTCTGATTGGGTGCGGTGTTTATTCGGGGGCGGTGTTTATTGCTAATTTTGCTTCCATCTGCGGCGTTTAATCGAGGGCGGCGTTTAATCGAGTAAATACTGTCAAAAATTGACCAATCGCTGATTACAGTCTTCATGCAACCTCGAACTGATGACGGTTTACTTTACCGATCGAACTCATGAACAAACAAAGTCTTACTAACATCATCAACTGACGATATACCATGTACTTAATTGAAAAAAAAAGATTACTTCCGCTCAAGGTTGTCGGAAAAACAGGCAATTTCACCAAAAATAGACCTTTTCTGGACTAACTTCACCCGGACATTCCGACTGGCATAGACTACTAATGCAATGTTCACATCACAGTAAACATGTTTGCATTTTCATTGTTTACATTAGTTGTTTATTTCAAAACACGTTTCATGCCTGGTTTTATAATTTATGCTGGTTTACGAAGCAGGCATAAGCTCGCATAAAATAATTGCACGTGAACCGACAAAATAGAGCTCGAACTTACTGGTTTTTTTTTTGGCATACGTGATTTTGTGGTTTAATCTCACTTCTCAAGTTCTTCGGAAACGAAGGGCAGTGCATTGTTTAACAAGGAGCGCGTGACAGTATTTGCGCGAACAGTTTTCGTCTGGCTTTGCCTCAAAAGTACCTCGTGAGGTAGTTTTAATCATGCTCAGAGTTAACATGTTTCGATCATGATTCGCGCAATGCGCCGCCTGATGTGAACGCTTTTCATAGTGAAACATGTTTCATTCGTGATCAGACTAAATATGTTTCGCCCTAGTGTGAGCACCGTGAGCACCATTTTCTATATCAAATATATACAGCTATTTCAATAAACGTTGTCGGATGAAAGCTTAAAGCCGAGACCGCTAGGCAGTATGGGTTAGGGTTAAAAGCCATTGAATAAAAATCCCACACTACCTTGCGGTCTTGGCTTTTCGCCTTTTTTCATCCGACAACGTTAATTGAAATAGCTGTATACAGTAAACAGCTAAATTGGATAATATTATCATATTCACCACCAGGGGCGCTGTCCAGGAAATACAATCCAGACGGCAACAATCCCATCAGCCTCTGCGGCATTTGCTCCAATCAGAAAACTTGTCCACGCAACGTGTCCGAAAGGTATTATGGTTATCATGGAGCATACCGCTGTTTGACCGAAGGCGCAGGTGATGTTGCGTTTGTCAACCATCTCACTGTGTTCGACTTCACGGGAATTGACAACGATCTTAATCCAGGAAGGGACTTTAGATTGCTGTGCTCCGATGGAACGCGTACAGGTAAAGGTAGAAATGCTTATCTTTGTACTACATACACAATTTAGAGGCACAGCCTCTAAATAGGCCTTTATCACGCGGTGGCCATGTTGACTCCCCGGAGAATAAAATGCTTTGTTTTTTCCCACCCAGCCTCGCAGTGAAAAAGTTGAAAACGAGGTTGGGCAGGCAAAAGTCTTTTGTTTTTATACAAAATGGCGGGGCGTGATAAAGGCCTATTGCACCCACGATAAAAACCGGTGCGTGCTTCACAGGTTAACCCTATTCGGCCTGGGGGGGGGGCACAAAGTGCCCGCGCTAACTTTGAACGTTCATAATTTCTTTAATATGTATTCAAACGCCATCAAACTTTGTGACTTTTCCTAAAATTTATCTGGCAACAATTTTGTATGACAATTTTTTGATCACGTGACTTGATGTTTCCATGGCAACAAGATTTTGACAGCCATGTTTTTGAAATTTGCATATTTGTACCTTTGAATGAAGAAAAACAATGTTTATTGGTATAACTTTTATATTTTTACGTCATTTAGCGTTTATTTATTGGTTTTGATTAATTTTGAGTGAATTTGGACGGTTTTTAAGAGGTTTTAAAAAATTTCAGAAATCCAAGATGGCGGATCCAAGATGGCGGCCGTATACTTAATTACCTAATAACTACGTCATATGACGTCATCGTTCCATTATGCGGACCGCAAAGGAGACAGTTTCGGACGTACTATATACCCTCTAGGTTTCATTGTCGTAGCCTTAATGTTCTTGAAGTTACGAGGGGGGGGCACAATGTGCCCCCCCCCAGGCTCAGGAACTCAAAAAAAGCCCAGGCCGAATAGGGTTAAGGAAAAGACAACTCCATATCTCAAAGCATTTGATTCCTAGAAACATACAACGACAGTACAAAAATGATAGGTTCAAACATTTCAGCGAACATGGCGCCATCGATATTTGCTCTTGTGAATGAAGTGTCGTTTCAATATCTTAATTGAGCCTATGGCGGAAAAAAAAGAAAACAGTTTGTTCGAATATTTCATGAAGGAAATAGTAAGATCCAACTAAGCCAAAGTAGCCCCTCATTTCTCTTAGGGTAGTCGAGCGGGCGATCTCACGAGAGCGCGCTAACCCTGCGCGTCGCGTCTTCTCGCGGGAGATTATTCATTTGTCTGCATGTGCTCACGTTGTTGCCTGCTCGACTATCCCGGAGAGAAATAAAGGTTTACTTATAGAGTGTTTTCACTCACGTGATCTGCAACTATGCTAATTTATTTGAACAAAACAAAGTGTTTGCATTAGAAAAGAGTTCAATCCCCACAGGATTAGCTTGGGACACCAATATGGCCGCCGTTTTATTGTTTTGGGACACCAACATGGCCGCCGTGACGTCATGTAAAAACACTCCATAGTGCCTGGAGGTTTTCAACGGAGTGATATTGAGATTCGTCCAAATTTTTACCGTATAGGCGCAGCGGTATGGGCGTGAGTGCGAGGGCAACACTAGATTCTTGTCCTACGCTCTTGTGGCTTTTTCATTGACTAATTTTCTGATTTTATTGCTTTGATATTTGTTTTTTTCTGACAGACGTCGGGGCCTTTCAGAAATGTAACCTGGCCAGGATCCCCTCCCGGGTTGTCATGGGCAGGCCTGGAGACAAGTTAAACAGTATAAAGCAATCACTTCTTCACCTCGACGAATTTTTCCAGTCAAACCCGAATTTATTTCAATTTTCTAATTCGTCTGCGTATGGAGGCAAAGACTTGCTATTCAAAGACTCCACGGTCAAACTCATAGATGTGAAAGAAAAAAATTCGACAGAGGCGTGGCTTGGTAAAAACTATTTCTTGGCGCTTAAAACACTGCGCTCTTGCAAAAGAGTGGTTAATGCAGCCAGGTCCCTCGCGTCCAAGGTGAAATTCTTGGGGACTGGGCTGTTATTTTCTATCGACCTAGCCATAATCGTGTTCAGTATTCTTCGGTTTGCTTAGGCTCGATCAAAACCGTCTCGGAGTGGCGAGAATCAAGCATTGAGCCTTTCCTCTCTCCCCCTTCCACCATAATCGGATCCAGTACCCGGTATGCGTAGGTTAGATCACCAATGGTGCCGCTGGATTTATGAGTCTAACATTAAACCCAACAGGAAAAAATACCGGACTCGAAAGGGTGGTGGGAATTGAGCATTGAGCGCCTTCTCCCATTAACTACCTCACCCCCTCCCCAAGTAATCCTTAAACTTTTAGTGGGTCTCCGTGGCCTACTCCATTGAAACCCTTACCCATTTGCTTGGAGCTCTTACTAATTTCAGACCATGTAATGTCTTTGTCGATTTTCCGACCAATCTTTAAAAATTTTACCTTTCTTAAACCAAAATGGCAAAAGATCTATACCCAATTTCAGACCATAATGCAAAATATGTATAAGATTGACTTTTGTTATTAAATTAATCAGAAAAACTAACAGGGAGAGATTTCGACGTTTCGATGACATCCTGTCATCATTATCAAGAAAATGAAGAAAATTTACATAAGTAAGTAGACAAGAACTAAACCGAAAACCGGTTTAGTTCTTGTCTACTTACTTATGTAAATTTTCTTCATTTTCTTGATAATGATGACATAATGCAAAATGTACCCAATTTCAGATCTAAATATCATATGATGTAACCATTTTTAGATCATGACGGCTCAAAACTCACACCCTTTGGGAGTGGACATACAACATATAGCCATGTAGCTTATACAGACGCGGGTATCGCGTGGTCATTGATCCTTTGTATTGCGTGTGGTAACGTATATTCAGCGTAAAAAAAGTACTGAAGTAAATTTTCTTGATATGGCGATGAGGGACTTTCTAAACTGTGGGCGACAAGCTAAGTAAGACATTAGTTTTACAATAATTAAAGAAACGATAACCGTACTGGCAACCTTTGACAATTTATTGTTAAATTTCTGGAAGGGACCTGCTTTACAAATACGCAAGCCAAGATCCAACTGATCGTTCGGTGCCTCATTTTTTATGTATTCCCCAAACTTATTATACGTTTAAAGAAATCCCAAATGTAGAGTAAATATTGTGTCAGAAAGCAATTTCAGCTGTTTGGTGGTTACTTGTTTGATTGATCCTGGTCTTCAAAATATTTTTTTTTTACCAAACCGATCTAAAACCTTTTCCTTTATAGCCTGCGATAAAACTCTCTGGCTCAGAGCTTGCTCTGTAGGGCTATTTTCTTTATTCCTTTCACTCCCAAAGCAAAACCTTACTGGTCACATAATGTGAGAGTAACTTTGTGGACAAAATATTTTGATGAGACAAGAGAAAATTGCTCTCTTATCTCCTTTTCTCTTGCATTAGACCATAAAAGCGAAATATCTTTAGCAATTATTTTCATTGATGCATCGCATCATGTGCGTTGCTCGATATTTTCTGGATGTCTTAATTCCATTTTGGCGGCTTTTGGAATGAAACAGTTAAGCAACTCTCAGTTACACGATTAATAGAGTAAATAATTTTGTTCAGTTAGTGTACTTGTCCAAGAAAGGCAAGAAATCATTAACTGGATTCATACATACGTACATTCATGATTCTTGTACAAGGTTAATGTGTATGCGCGCTACTTAAATCTAAAAAAAGGACTGTAGTGCTTACCTTACTTGGTAAAAGTTTTAAAGCGAAAAACGCCCTACAAAAGTTTACTTTAGCATTCCATACTTACAGAACTGCAGATTTGGATGGATAAATAACCTCTAAGTAAATACGAAACAACGAAAACGCCCTACAAAAGTTTACTTTAGCATTCCATACTTACAGAACTGCAAATTTGGATGGATAAATAACCTCTAAGTAAATACGAAACAACCACACGGTGGAGGTACAAGTTTGCGTGTATGTCTGAGGGTTAACTAAGCCTAATCCGTAAAACCTTAGTATTCTACTGCTAATGAAACCCCACTTATTAATGAAACCCCACTTATTAACGTTACACTTTTTGGATTAAACGAGACCGACGACAGCTAACGAGATCAAACATGACGATGAGACCGCATTGGAATCAATAGAACCTTGAACAACCACGATAACAACGCCAAGGAAAACGTCATGAAAAAGTAATTGAATGTTGTTTGAAACTAGTACTTTGCAATTATTCCAAGCTATTCCAACTAGCTCGATTTGTCTCATTCGGCCGAACAATTAACAAAAATATTTCAGTCGTCTTGAAAATATCGGTAGCAAAAAAAAAAATATTAGTCCTTTGTGTTTACATCACATACGTGATGATAGTCGGCAAAAAGTTCTCAAGGTGGGTACAGTAGAGTTCGAAAATACTATAACGCACGTGCAGAACCATTGTACTACACCATGACTACACACTAAATCTATTTTTGCTTTGTGTTGCCGTTGTTGATGGTACTTGGGCGATTAAAGCTCACGAAGGTTGTCGGCCAAAGGGAGTGATTTGGTGGTTTAACACGAGGGCTACTATACCACATGCTAAGTGCACTTGAAATCTACTTTGAATGCGCGTGCACGTGCTTGAATCCCACTTTGTGACCATGGAAACGTGTCTATTTCAAAGGAGCCGAAGTACGCCGCCAAGTATCCGAGAAGGCAATTGACCAATGGGAAAACAGAATTGAAGCCAACTAAAAGATACGCGCAGCGGCGTAAAAAAATTGAAAATGATTCACAGCTTATGTTTCAAGTAATACACTTTCTCATCAGGTGTGAACTCCAATTTTTTTACTTGAAAGACTCGGGTGTGCATGAGTCAAGCTCTTGCTTCAGATATACTTTATAGCTTATAGTGGGAAACCAACAATTTTCTCTTGGGGTCTTGGCGAATCGTGTAATTGTACTGAACAGATTAGAATTCAAAAGAATCTAAGAAAGCGTATGCGTCAAACTTAAATGATCGAGCAAAATGCGAGCATTCTTCTATCCCCCGTTTCGTTTGCTCCAGCCTTTTTTAAAAAGGGGCTACATGTACATCACCTGTTGTTAGTATATACCTTTAAAAATAACTTAAACGGCATACCAACATGAATAGTCCATTTTTGCTTATTGCTTGTTTAAAATTAAAGTAATCAGCACTCAAACTATGATTAAATGTTTTTGTCTACAAATACCTACAACAGAAATAAATGCAATTTGAAAAACAAAGAAAAAAACCTTTAAAAAATCGCTAAAATTGAGTATTTTGATAAAAATAAAAACAGAAATCGCTACGACATTATAAGCCGCTTTATGAAAAGAGTCCATGTCGACTCTCTACAGTGACATCAGGCTCAGTACCACTGTGAATAGAACCTGTACTATATGAGGCGTGGTCATGGTGGATACCGCTGTTATTGGGGGCTGAGTGGTGTCACATGACTTCAGTGCCTCGGTATCTTTGATGTAATCGTCTCCAAGATAGCCTTGATATGTTTGTTTCTCTTCCGAAATCGCAACCAGAGCGGTGGCGGAATCCTTGAACAACAAATCTTCGCCGTTGTACTTTGTGGAGTTGAACAGTTGGAATTTGCTTGCATCGGTCTGGTCAGCACCATACATGCCACTCATTGCTATTAGAATCACCACGATGTTCTTGATGTCAGCATTGCTTTTTCTTGTCACCACCGCATGCGCCGGGTTGGATCCGAGGTTGCAAGTCACGTGTTCTCCAATGTCTAATTAAAAATAAACGTTATCGTTTTTCAGGGAATATTTAACCCTTTCACTCCCAGCCAGAGTCAATTATGGAGACATGTAGCAAAGTTCCAACTTTTTAGTCTGTGGACGAAACCCTATGGTGTGACTATTCAGATGAAACCTCTTCAGCAGTACTTTTGCATGGTGCCATTTGTTCTAACGTTTGAGTCTGTGGACGAAACCCTGGTGTGGCCATACAAATGAAACCTCTTCAGCAGTACTTTTGCATAGTGCCATTTGTTCTATAACTTTTGGGTCTGTGGACGAAATCCTATGGTGTGACCATTCAAATGAAACCTCTTCAGCAGCACTTTTGCATGGTGCCATTTGTTCTAACTTTTGGGTCTGTGGACGAAATCCTATGGTGTGACCATTCAAATGAAACCTCTTCAGCAGTACTTTTGCATGGTGCCATTTGTTCTAACTTTTGGGTCTGTGGACGAAATCCTATGGTGTGACCATTCAAATGAAACCTCTTCAGCAGTACTTTTGCATGGTGCCATTTGTTCTAACTTTTGGGTCTGTGGACGAAATCCTATGGTGTGACCATTCAAATGAAACCTCTTCAGCAGTACTTTTGCATGGTGCCATTTGTTCTACCTTGTGGGTCTGTGGACGAAATCCTATGGTGTGACCATTCAAATGAAACCTCTTCAGCAGTACTTTTGCATGGTGCCATTTGTTCTAACTTTTGAGTCTGTGGACGAAATCCTATGGTGTGACCATTCAAATGAAACCTCTCCAGCGGTACTTTTGCATGGTGCCATTTGTTCTAACTTTTGAGTCTGTGGACGAAACCCGATGGTGTGACCATTCAAATGAAACCTCTCCAGCAGTGCTTTTGCGTGGTGTCATCCGTTTTATAATATTTTTCAAAATAAAATTTGGGATTTTTCTTAAATTTTGATATTTGCGGACACTCTTGGGAGTTAAAGGGTCAAGCTTTTACTTTTACTATAAATTAATTCCAAGGAACAAACTTGACTAATGGATACAAATTTGTTCGCAAAAGGGGACGAAAAAGGCATCAGGGCTTACAACTAGCAACATGCTAACCAAATTAAATTTTTCATGAAGTTTTATTTTGGTCGATCTCAGCAGAGAAAGGTTCTAACACACACACACACACACTATGTTACGGCATATATACGAGACCTTCTGTCTCACCTTTTCTGCTTCCGTCCTTGCAGAGGTACTCATAATCCGTCAAATTGCCATAATTTCCTTTCTTAACCGCCTTTTCTACAGTTCCATGTTTAAAAAAAGCTACGTCTCCTCTGCCCTCCGCCATGCACTTGAAGGCACCCTCGTGGCCAGCGTACATATTTTTGTCCTCGTCAGCGGAGCATTTGTTAGCTCCAACACCACCGCAGAGTGCGCAGAGATTGCCAGGAATGTCACCCGATGCGTTGAATTCCGCGCTGTTAGCTCCTATAAAGCAGACTTATAGTTACGACGTTGCTCTGCACTGTACAGGAGTTAAAACGTAAAGTGTCTAGAGCGATGGGTGCTACTGTAGCTCACAATTTTAGTATACCACCCTAAATCCCCATGAATCAAAAATACCCAAATTATACTCTTCTATAAATCCGAATATCCCTCCCTCAGCTTTTCCGGCACGAATGGAATCGTTCTACTTTGATGTGTTTTAACAGGAGCTTAAGCTCCCGATTTTAATCTTTATACTGTTGTTAGACTTACCCTTACTGTGCACCTCCAAATTCCCAAGAACAAATATGAATTGCCAAATGAAATCTCGTCGGGATGTACCGAGGATGTACCGAAGAAAGGATGTATCGAGGGATTTATCGACGGAGGGATGTGCCCAGGGATGTACCGAGGGTTGTGCGTAGCTGTGCCGAGGAATATGCCGAGGAATGTACCGAGGGATGTGCCCAGGGATGTATCGAGGGATGTACCGAGGAATGTACCGAGGGATGTACCGAGGTATTTACCAAGGAATGTACCGAAGGATGTTCCGAGGGATGCATGTACCGAGGGATTTATCGAGGGAGGGATGTGCCCGGGGATGTAGTGAGGGATGTAACGAGGGTTGTACAGAAGGATCTACCGGGGGATGTACAGAAGAATGTACAGAGGAATGTACCGAGGGATGTGCGTAGCTGTGCCAAGGGATATACTGGGGGATTTACCGAGGGAGGTGCTCAGGGATGTACCGAGGGAGGTACTGAGGGATGTAGCGAGGGATGTGCCGACGGATGTACCAAGGGATTTACCGAGGAATGTACCAGGGATTTACCTAGGATTATGCCGAGGGATGTACCTAGGCGAGGAATGTACCGAGGGAAATCAGTCGTTACCTGGTACACAGCTCTGACTGAAGAACTTGGCTGCAGAGATTAAATCGTGGTTTTCGTTTCCACACGCTTCTTCTGGGAGAATGGTTGAGCTCAGAAGGTATCCGATAGGAATATTCCAGCCCGCATTCCTCGGGCGAGTCCCGGTGTGGCACGACTTCTTCCCTTTAAGGGCGTTGATGTTAACATCTGTGTTATCTTTTTTCACCGAAGCAACTGCATAATAGCGCACGTTGGACAATCCGTACCGTTCAGAAACGATGGGCACCAACATGTCTGTCTTACCTGCATTTATATTGTTCAAATGATTAATACAATTGTATAAATTCGATTGTAAAGCCTTAAAACGAACCCGGAAAGCTTGTATGAATTAATATCATTAAGAGAAACAACATATGCCTTGAGAGGAAAGGACATTTTAAAAGTGCCAAAGGTCAACACAACACGCTTGGACTCAATTCCTGGCGGGATCAGGCGCCCAAGATCTGGAACAACTTGCCTGATGTCGTAAGAGCGTCGTCAGATTTTAAAACGTTCAGAAAACCGTTGGAAAATGGGTAGTATGAGTATGAGTAGTCGACGCTTTTTATTCAATTTTGTAACTATTTTAATAGTATTTTTACGTGTGATAATTTAATTTAATTGTAAATAGTTTTTATGTTGTCTTAATAATTTTATTCACAGTGGCATACCTGTGAATTAGCTGGAATTTTTTTTTTAACTTATCCGTATAGCTAAGAGTATGCGCCACTTTAAAGAAAGTATTGTTGTTGTTGTCGTTGTTAAAAATTAAGAGACACCCACTACCCACATATTACTACTTTCTTTTATAAAAACAGATACCATGCTGGGTATCACGCATCTCTATTGTTTACAGGGCAGGGGTTCATTGTTGTGTTGTTTGTTCTATTGTTTTCTCAGCAAATCAGAGAAGACCTTGTAAGAGCTGCGTATTGCCTCCATAAAAACAAGCGAGATTCTACTGACGTTAGGATTCATTCATTTATTCATTCATTCATCGTCTTTATTTAAAACGCTGTTTAAAAACAAGGGAGTGTGTGGGGGGGGGGGGGGGGGGGGGGGGTGGGGTGGGATGGAGGGGTCGGCGAAAAGTGCCTACGTTGACTTAAAAACATTTAACCAATACCCACCAATCTTCTCGACTTTGTCTAAAATCTGGAAACATTTTTATATGCATGACAGAATTTCTCTTCATGACAAATGTGACATTTTACTGACAACCATCTATTGACAGGCATGTTTATCCCAATTTTCCATTTTCTGCTTAAATTAACGCTTCAACGAAGCATTGTTAACTTTGTTGCAGTTCTTTGTAGCATCTTTCTTTTGATTTTGATAAATTTTGACTCTGGTTTGGCGTTTTTCTTACATGACGGAAATCCAAGATGGCGGGTCCATCCGGTCCATGATGGCGGCCATTTGCAATAATGATGTTAAACATGTTTTGACGTTCCCACTTATGTCCAGAAATGCAGGCAAGGATTGTTTATGTTTAACCAATACTTTTTAGATGACAGAGTTGTTTGACGTTTTCATACTGCTTCAAATGCGACAGAATTTTGTGTGCTTTGGTGAACTTTCATAGTGGCACGTACCCCTCTGCCTGCATTTCTGGATATATCTCGGTGGCAAATTGAAAGCTTTGCATGGAAATTCAAAGCTATAAAACTCTACACAAAGCGTGTTTTATAAATTTGGGCCCCTCTTTTCTTCATCTGAAAACTTTATAATTGAAATCATCATCATACATCATCTTGTTTTACCTGCTTTGTACACGTCAGCGCCCTTCAGCGTCACAAGGTCAGCTTCGCCATTTTTTATCTTGGTCACGCAATCATCAGCTGAACTTCCATCGACACAGGCGACAACCACGTCCAAAGTTTTGTTTCGTGCAGTTTCGTTCGCATATTTGATGAAGTCCATACACTTAGCTTTCTCTGCCGCGAGTACGCACCATCGGAAGCTGATCGATGCTGAAAAAGGTGTTAGAATGTTAGTTTTAACCAGAAACCCATAAGTGGGTTGAAACGTGTAACGCGCTTTCACAGCTTCCGAACATTCATTTTTTGCTTAGTACTATATTTGGAAACCCCTCGGTCCCTCGAGATTGGAAGCAAGTTGTTCTAGCGAATTGATTGGTTAATATTTTTATCTTGATTTTCCAAATATGGCTGTAACTTAACAAATTGACGTCAGTTTTTTTATGCGTCTGTCCTCATTGATGATAAAATTCGTCATAACATTGTCAAAGTGCTGTGGATCCACGAGCCGCAGGCGAGTGCATCCACAGCAAACTTTGACAATGTTATGACGAATTTTATCATCAATAAGCGGACAGACGCATAAAAAAACTGACGTCAATTTCCATTTGTATTTTTACAGTAACGAAAACGTCAAAATCGTAAAAAATACGGATGAAATGAAGAGTGAACGCAATGTCAACATGACAAATTGCTGAGTTTTATTGAAATTGACGCAATCATTGTCAATAAGTTTTCTCGCTTTCTCATTGGCTAACTAATAACAATAAAGAAATGTCATTGGCTAAAAAGTTGACAGGATGACGTCTTGCATAAATTAAAATTTTATTGACCAATCAGCATGCGAGAATAACTTATCGTAAAAAAAACTTCTTAGCAAATTGAATAATCGGAAGCTTGTTTTGAAGCGTACAAGAGACAGTTGCACGTACTATTCAACCCACTTATGGGATTCTGTTTTAACTCATAATATATTGTTTATATATTTTTGCTTGTTTACGCAGCCGCAGCCGTATACAAGCGTTGGAGAAAGAAAAACGTTGAAGTATGGTCAAGTATCGATGCCAACTTGCCCAATGAATAATAGAAGCGGGTTATTCTTTGAACCATAACAGTCACTAT
Source organism: Cladopsammia gracilis (assembly GCA_022457155.1). Lineage (NCBI taxonomy): Eukaryota > Metazoa > Cnidaria > Anthozoa > Scleractinia > Dendrophylliidae > Cladopsammia > Cladopsammia gracilis. Next base: position 193,997 of record JAJGOT010000811.1, on the reverse strand, counting down.
ATCACTTTAAAAGTGCCTATCACCCTAGAAAGTTATTTTCAGAATCAACGCTATGGACGATGAATAGTTGAATGGTAAAATATTTCTTGTTTTGAACGTCGCGTTTGTGAGTTATAGAGATTTGAATTTACAAAATGCTAATTAGATTACGTCAACCCGGGACTTTGCCATTATTTCCACGCCAGTTTACAATGCACAGTGTATAGCTTGAGGATAATTAACTTGATAAATCCTAAAGTAAACTGTGGATAGTCAATTGTTTCGTAAAAACTATTACTTGAAGGTGAAAACAAGTGGGTTTCTGCGATGTTGCAATATTTCCGAAATATTTCAAGTCTAATGGATACCCTGTGATGTGCTCTACAAGATAAGGAGATAAGGTAAATATTATGCCTTGTAGCGCTACTGGGGGTCTGTGACGTCATCCAAGATGGCCACCAAGATGGCCGCCATCTTGGATTTTACTAAAAATTCAAAATTGCAAATATGTTTCGCAAGAGTAGCAAAGTAACATACAATTAAACATTTTGATGCTTTTGGTGGCATTTTATGTTTTTTCACCTACAAAAGGTGAAAAACACGCATTTTTATTCAAAAAATGGCTTGACCTCAGGCTACTTATGACGTCATATCTCGTTACCATAGCAACCAGATAAACGAACAGCTACGGAAGACGGCATGTACTAATCTTATCGGTCTTGAAAAAATCGGAGAAAAACCTTAAGGGGGTGGGGGTGGCATCCACAACCCCTTGTACGTTCGAGGGTTAAATTTGCGAGTGCTGCTGTATTAAAAACTCGGTGAAGCCCTTGTAGTAGAAATCCAAAACTTAATTGTCAATTCTAATGCGAGAGGGAGCTCCGCTGTTGGGATAGCCAATCAATATATACACAACGCGTTTCTCGTCTATCGAAGATATAGGCAGGTCTAGAGAGTTGTCGACTATATTCTGTTCTCTTTTTATAATCCTTCGCACTAAAACTAGGAAATGGGTAAATACACAAGGATACACACGCAAGCATCCCCATAATAGGGAGTTTAAGCAACAACGACGGCAGCGCCAAGGAAAACGTCAGTTGGAAAAATAATGCGCGCTTTTTAAAACTACTTTGAAATTTGATTGGTACGAATTATCCCTTTGAACTTTGATTGTACCGAATCATCCGTCTGAAATTTGATTAGTACGAATTATCCGTTTGAAGCGACAACAGACGCCTCGGGGGAAATACGCGGAGTCTGAGTTGCTAAATTGTCATCACTCACCCTTTTCCGTGAAATGGTAACATTTTACACCTGCTTTTGTCGACAAGATGAAAATAGCGCTTTGGGTAACATAAAAGAGCATCTACGAGTCTTCAAAAGGCTTTAATTTTCACTCCGTTACACGAAACGTCCTGGACCGTTCTGTCATGATTCAAACATAAATCGGATCACCTCATAGTTTTCTAAATTTATTTTTTTCTTGCCAGAAAGAACATCTAAAACCTAGTAAGATCGTAAAGTGTAACCGTTATATCTTGCATAGAAGCGAAGATATAGCTGAGCATGCAAACATCTCGACATTCACTGACCTTATATCGCCGCTTCAAAGCAAGGTTTAACGCTCCGATTTACACAGTTTGCTAATTTATAGGTGCTATTTCCATCAGCATCGATAGCTTATCTGTCCCAACTGAAATAAATTAAACAGTCTTTTCAAACGAATTGAGCTATTAGCTCAGTCACGCTTGTCTCTTTGCAAAAGACCCGAAGTGACATAGAAAAACAGATAAAGCAGATAAAGGACATTTCAGCTAGTCGGTCATTCCCTTGCACAATTGGCCGGAGCTATGCTACATGGTTCTGTTGCTTCCAGTATCAGTTAATTACACATCAAAGTTGCCTAAGAATTAATAGCAATCCGACATAAGTAAGATGGCAAGTCATGAATCGAGATTGCCGGTGCAAACAAATTTAACTTAATTCTAGTTTCTTGCAAAACACTCTGAATTAAACAAAGTAGAATTCGAATCGTCTAAAATTTCGATTCGAGCAAAGCGTTTGAAAGATGGATTGTAAATGGCCAACACAAAAGCGTAGCTGCAGAGGCGAATTTTCCTCCTGAATATGCACTTTGAATGGTAACCAAGGCCAGAAAAGCGAGCAAAAGTTTTGCCATCTTGAAGTAGCAGCTGCGCAAGACACCAAGACAACTCCTTCAACAGCTGTTCAAAGCGAAATTTCAATTGATCTTTGTAATGTAGTGTCGCGACGTTAGATAAACAGATTAATTGTGACATGAAGTTGAATAGCTCGTGACAGGAAGTAACAGACAGCTTGTGACAACAAGTTGGCACGGGAACGATTGGTGTCGTCTGGTGAGGAGAAAATTAAATTGCTTATTTCCTCTTTCCCCTATACTGAAGAGCACAGTCGACTTCCGCGTTGCAGACATTCCGCTATAACTAACAGTTACCGACAAGAGTTGATGTCTCGGTGAATAGGATTTACTGAAATAACTCACGCTATTGAAAGAGCATTTTAGTGAATGTAGGAAGGATAAAACAGGTGTAGAGCTACAAGAAGGGAGCAAGGACCCCCCCCCCCTCCCCCTTCCCTTCCCTTGCCATCTGGCCTATTTATGGCATTTACCCTCAATTCAAGTAAGCTGACGTCCGGTTCGTTTAAATATTTATTTACTTGTACTGGATTTCAGGTAGCTTTGAATTTATTAATTCCTAAAGATCAACGCGTGCGCGACTGAGCCCAGGGAGGAGGGAGTGGGGAAGGGCTCTAAGGTTCTGAGATGACTGTTGCGAGAGATACGTACACTGACATCGACCAGAAACCAAGTTACACACTTTTTTTATACTTGGTATAAATATCGATAGAGTGCCAACCAGCAAATGATTTCTGTTTTGCGTGGCAAGGGAATTATGTTTTGGCAGTTTCGTGGTCCCCTCCTGTTGCGCGCGAGGATTATATAGGAAATTAAAATTTATTCCAAAAACTAACGATACATGTATAAAGGTTTCCAGAGAAGAGAGTCATGTAGCACGCCACTATGGCCTTTAATTTTAAAAGAACCTGCTATAAAAGTTTGAAGAGTGTCCCGATGAACGAGGTTGGGTGCATCAAATGAAATGGAACAAGAGGCTCCAAGCAGCCTATACTCATGCGCATGCGTAAGAAGGTTTTATGATATGTTTTAAACATGATAAGAAGATGTCCGACATGGAGAAGGGTTACTCCTTTCATTTAGTCATCGTTCCTGCAAACCACGTTGTTTACTATTGAATGTTTTGTAAATGAAGACTGTACCACAATGAAGCCAGTGATTGTTCTAAGTGTTATATACACCTAACGTGAACATCAACAATGTTAGTAGGGTTGTAGGAGACGCTGTCGTGACACTTCAGTAACGTTGTTTTACCGGAAGTTGGAGTAGCCGGAAGTCACTAAACAGGAAGTGTAAATGACAAAGCTATGAACCAGAAGTGCACAGTTTAAAATATGCGTGCATAAATTTGCATGCAAAATCGCCACATACAAAATCAAAGGCTCCTTAGAGCCAACCCGTGAATTTGAAATGCTAACGCGTAACGCAATATTGCGGTAAGCTTATGGTTTCACTCTGTCACCGTTCAATATTTTTTTTTTAAATTAAACGTAAGGATTTTTGACAAACGCAAAAAATAAAAATACAGTACATCACTTTCATAATGTTCAGTCCGAAGAAGAAAAAAAAAAAAAAAAAGAAAAAAAAAAGAACGTCTCAAGCGAGATTCGAACTCGAGCCTTTCGGCTGTGGGTCCGCGCTTTACACCACTCGACCACCATGACCACTGACTTGAAATGGGTTAAATTTTATTACTTCAAGATAGATAACCATCAAAACGCGTGTCTCAGTTGAAAATTCCTTTTAGATCGATTTTAACGTTGCATTTAAGACTACAAATGCGAAACTTCTTTAAGCTTATTGTTGTTTATATTCGTTTACACCAATTTAGTCATTGTTATCGCTGGATTCACGCTATTCTTTGTTGTAAAACGCATTCGTAACAAAGCATTACGTCACTAAGTTTACAGCTGATGGAAGGAGTGAGCGAGTGAGTGACTTATTTGCATATCTGTCGCCGTTACCTATAACCTGTTCATTGCGCATGCGCGTATATTCACGGGTTAAAAAGGAAAACGGAGGGAAAACCTTAACTCATGCCGTTACGCGCATGAGTAAAAAGAGTAACAAAATTACAGAATCATTTGCATATCCACCGAATAGGCCTCTTTAGCCTGCTTGTACGTATGTTTTGTTTTCCCAATGTAGGTCATGTGATGTTCTCAAGGGAATTTGTCCTTTGTCTTTTCATAAATTAGGCATACATATGCACGTGAAGAAAACAAAATTTAAAATAAACCTTTCTCTACGATAACATCACATGATCTACATTGGGAAAACAAAACATACAAGCTAAAGAAGTCTATTATCCGTCTGAAATTTGATTGGTACGAATTATCCGTTTGAACTTTGATTGCAACGAATTATCCGTTTGAACTTTGATTGCAACGAATTATCCGTCTGGAATTTGATTGGTACGAATTATCCGTTTGAACTTTGATTGCACCCAATAGGCCATTTGCACGATGACGTCATTTGACTACTACTACCAGAATTCATTTCGTTTTTCCTTTCTTATTTAAATTTTGTAATCCCAGTGCGGTTTAAATACCAATAGCCCTAATTTGCACTACAAAACAAAAAAAAAACCGAAGGATTCTGGTAGTAGTAGTCAAATGACGTCATCGTGCAAATGGCCTATTATTTTTTGTTTCCAACCTCAGACCTTGGAAAAGTTGCTAAAAAATTAATATAGTCCGTTTTTCATTAGAGGAATCGCTTCTTACGATGACAAAAATCTTAAAAAAAAAGTCTTATTGGCAATGTCCTTTTATGCAGTTTTCAAACTGTTTGGTCAAGGTTTCTAAATTTAAAAATAATCATGACGAATTATCACAATCGTTCAAGTGTGTCTAGAAGTATGAAACAAACACACTAAACAACAATAATTTTTCTTCTTTAGCTTACGTGACATCAAAAACGCAGTTTCAACTCTAATATAAAAGACATAACGGGCAATCCATTCCTGCCAGTTGTCTGGGAAAGCAAACAAATCAATTAGACCATAGTTAATCGAGAGGTTGTGAAACCTGAGAATTGTCTTTGTTCAATCTTTTTGTTATCGTTTTTCGGCCTTGACCGTACACAACACAATGGATGTTGATCTTTTGTTCGAGCAACTGACCAATAGAAATGGTGCTATTAAGTTATTCAGTCATAGGGTGTGATCAAAAAACAAAAGATGTGCACGGTCAAGTACGGTTAGACATAAATCAGTGTAGCTCCTTTGTTATCGCCATTGAAGTCTGCAAGGTTTCATAACCAGTCCCTCGATTAACTATGATTAGACTCGGCTCTGAGTTTTAAAAGTTGTTTATCTATATGTATTCCTTACATTGAAATTAATGTTCATAGAAATATTTCATGCTCTTGTATCCAATCATTTTTAGCACTTGGTGAAAAGCGCTTTTTGATCATATTCGCATGCTTATTTCCGCGTACGTTGGAATATCATAATTACTATTATCAAAAAATAGCAGTCAAAAACTTCCGGATCGATTCCAGGCGAAGAACGTAGGCAACTTTGTAGTAAAAAAGGTGTAATCTACATAGTGCAGAATAACATTTTCTTAATTGAATGAGCACTTTGAATGGCAACGAAGACCAGAAAAGCCAGCAAAGTTTGTGCCATTTTAAAGAAGCAGCTTTGCGCTAGTAACAGAACATCCAGACAACTCCTTTAAAGTGAAATGCTGCACCTTTCACTTCCCAATAGGCCATTTCCGAGTTGCCTTTAGCCTCTCTATCAAAGCGAGGCTATGTGCGAAACCTTTCATATGAAAATGAGTTTTCATTCACATGAAAATAAAACTTATTTGCAAGCGAATGAAAACTTATTTTCATATGAAAGGTTTCGAACCTACAACCCTGGCCAATACTCTTGGGACACTTACCCAAAAAACGCCACGATATGACGCAGTCCCCTTTCCCCCTCCTCCTAGTGCAATGTTGATCTTACCGGTTCAAAATTCTTTTCATGGCAATCGACATTGCTTTGGGGAGGGGGGGGGGGGGGAGGGGGCTGAAATAGCACGTGATAACAAGATTGAGATGTAGAGTACGTAGTAGGATAACGATATATTGGCGAAGCGTATTTTTGCGTACAATTTCGGTGAGTGTCCCAAGAAGTATTGGCCAGGGTTGTAGTCTCGCTTTGATAGAGAGACTAAAGGCAACTTGGAAATGGCCTATTAAAGCGCTGTATCCATGAGGATACTAAGAGCTGTTACACGAAACTTCCTTAGCAACTTCAACTTAACAAAAATAACATATCATGCCTTGGGTGCACCATTCAGTGGATTTCTGAGGGGTACTGTGGGGGAGGGGAGGAAAGAGGGGTGGGGGATCTTGTCTGTGTTCGATACTGGTTCTTTCCTTCAGCCGTGTCCCTGTAGGAATGATTTTTTTGGCTAAAAAAGCAAAGTTTCAAGTTGGGCTCTTGCAGTTGTAGGATATGTTTTCTCCAGTGAGTTGGCTTGCGAGATTTTTTTTTTCACTCCCCGGCCCTACTCCCCCCAGGAAGAAAAAAATGGCCGGCCCTTTGCAAAACTTAACTTAGTTAACTTAACCTATTTGGGGTGGACTTCCTTAAAGCATAACCGTGTTAACTGTTCGATCCATTTTAAAGCTTGCCCCGTTTAATATAAACGCGTCGATCAAATCGCCATCATCATCTGTACAAAGCGACTATTATTCTTGCATGAGCTTGGTAACATCTCTTCAACATCATAGATCATTGCACGAGCGACAAAGAATCAATTTTTATGCTGGCTTTTTAAACGCGGTGCACGTGGACCATGTTTAAACGCATTTTAAAAAGTAGCAGAGAAAAACATCGATCCAAGCTTGCTAGAATAAGACAGGCACCGCAGATGTTAAGATGAGGTGTCCATTCCAGCATTTTAATCGAGAACAATGACATTGTAACAGGTGATTGATAAGTTTATCTCAAAACTGATTTTATTTTGAAAAAGTTAGAAAGCAAGAGAATCATTGATTGACTTGATTAAACATATTTACCTTTGAAACTACAAACTCGTTCTTTTACGTGGCTTTGGGGTACGTAAATAAACTGGTTATTGCAATTAATCAACCACGTATCGATTTATTGCATTTAATAACCATATTAAGGGAATTTGCATTTCAGCGATGTGCGATAATCGGTCTTTTTGTAATTATTAGAAAAAAAAACAATCATTATGTCATCTATTGTTATTATCACTTCGAAAAGGCAAAAAAAAATTGTTTCAAATGAAAAAAAAATGCATTTTTGTGTTAAACATTCACTATATCAGTACCCTCAAACAAAAATTTTTTACATGAATTGCCTTTAGTTTCAAGTAGCTGGAATTATGGGAAAAGGATTACAGCGTGAAAAAAAAAGCCATCTTTTTTTTATTTACGACCACGGATCTTGGAAAAGTCACTCAAAACTTAACATAGTTTGTTCTCCAATAGAGGAATCACGTTATACGTTGACTCAAAATCTTTAAAAAGTTTATTGACAACGCTCTTTAATGTATCAAACTGTTTGGTCAAGATTTCTAAATTTAAAAATAATCATGACGAATTAGCACAATCGTTCATGTGTGTCTAGAATTATGAAACGAAACAAACAATACAACAAGAATTTTACTTCTTCAACTTACTTGATATCAAAAACACAGTTTCAACTCTAATAAAACAAGGTACAACGGGCAAACCATTCCTGCCAGCTAGTTCTCTGGGAAAGCACGCAGATCAATAAGAAGTTGGTGACGCTAATCCTGAATATAAATTGACTTGGCTCCGGTCTTTAAAAGTTGTTTATTTATATGTATTCCTCACATTGAAATTAATGTTCATACTTAGAAACATAATATTGCAATTTTTAGATATGATATGTAAATAGTTCTTTCTTTTTTTGTTTGAGTTTATATTGTAACTTAAGATATGTGATTTTATCTTAAGAAATAAAGATTATTATTATTATTATTATTATTATTATTATCATTATTATTATACATGCATACATGTACGCGTATCCATAGTTCGCTTTTAGCACTTGGTGAAAAGCGCATTTGATCATATTCGCATGATTATTTCCGCGTGAGTTAGAATATCATTATTACTATTATGACAGCCAAAAACTTCTGGATTCAAAGGAAGTTGGGTGCGAAGAACGTAGCCAAGTTTATAGTAAAGAATCAATTTTCATACATGCTGGCTTTATGAACGATGTGGACCATTGTTAAAAGTTACTCGTGGCGAAGCACACGAGTTGTAAATCCGGCTTTGACTTTTCTTATTTTTTTTCGTGTCACATTAGCGCATGCAAATTTATGCACGCATATTTAAGTCTATGTCGACGACTATATGGCTTTCGGCCATGAAATACATACCGTAAAATCTCTCCGTGTGTTGACTCGAGAAGCAAGATAAAGAACTACAGCGTACAATTGCACATTTTCAAGACAATTCAAGGCGTTCATGGATGGATAGGACAGTTTGATATTGTGTTCGCCGCTTATTCCTGTGGGATTTTTGCTTTGGCAAGTTCTGTGTTTTATATATTAAACTTACCATTTGCTTAGGACCCCCCCCCCCCCCCCTTCCCCTTCCCCCACTACAAACTGTTTGCCATCTGGCCTATTTATAGCATTTACCCACAATTCAAGTAAGCTGACGTCCGGTTCGTTTAAATATTTATTTACTTGTACTGGATTTCAGGTAGCTTTGAATTTATTAATTCTTAAAGATCAACGCGTGCGCGACTGAGCCCAGGGAGGAGGGAGTGGGGGAGGGCTCTAAGGTTCTGAGATGACTGTGGCGAGAGATACGTACACTGACATCGACCAGAAACCAAGTTACACACTTTTTTTATACTTGGTATAAATATCGATAGAGCGGCCAACCAGCAAATTATTTCTGTTTTGCGTGGCAAGGGAATTATGTTTTGGCAGTTTCGTGGTCCCCTCCTGTTGCGCGCGAGGATTATATAGGAAATTAAAATTTATTCCAAAAACTAACGATACATGTATAAAGGTTTCCAGAGAAGAGAGTCATGTAGCACGCCACTATGGCCTTTAATTTTAAAAGAACCTGCTATAAAAGTTTGAAGAGTGTCCCGATGAACGAGGTTAGGTGCATCAAAATGAAATGGAACAAGAGGCTCCAAGCAGCCTATACTCATGCGCATGCGTAAGAAGGTTTTATGATATGTTTTAAACATGATAAGACGATGTCCGACATGGAGAAGAGTTACTCCTTTCATTTAGTCATCGTCCCTGCAAACCACGTTGTTTACTATTGAATGTTTTGTAAATGAAGGCTGTACCACAATGAAGCCAGTGATTGTTCTAAGTGTTATATATACCTAGCGTGAACATTAGCAATGTTAGTAGGGTTGTAGGAGACGCTGTCGTGACACTTCAGTAACGTTGTTTTACCGGAAGTTGGAGTAGCCGGAAGTCACTAAACAGGAAGTGTAAATGACAAAGCTATGAACCAGAAGTGCACAGTTTAAAATATGCGTGCATAAATTTGCATGCAAAATCGCCACACACAAAATCAAAGGCTCCTTAGAGCCAACCCGTGAATTTGAAATGCTAACGCGTCACGCAATATTGCGGTAAGCTTATGGTTTCACTCTGTCACGGTTCAATATATATATATTTTTAAATTAAACGTAAGGATTTTTGACAAACGCAAAAAATAAACATACAGTACATCACTTTCATAATGCTCAGTCCGAAGAAGAAAAAAAAAAAAAAAAGAACGTCCCAAGCGAGATTCGAACCCGAGCCTTTCGGCTGTGAGTCCGCGCTTTACACCATTCGACCACCGTGACCACTAACTTGAAATAGGATTAATTTTATTACTTGAAGATAGATAACCATCAAAACGCGTGTCTCAGTTGAAAATTCCTTTTAGATCGATTTTAACGTTGCATTTAAGACTACGAATGCGAAACATCTTTAAGCTTATTGTTGTTTATATTCGTTTACACCAATTTAGTCATTGTTATCGCTGGATTCACGCTGTTCTTGTTGTAAAACGCATTCGTAACAAATCATTACTTCACTAAGTTTACAGCTGATGGAAGGAGTGAGCGAGTGAGTGACTTATTTGCATATCTGTCGCCGTTACCGATAACCCGTTCATTACGCATGCGCGTATATTCACGGGTTAAAAAGGAAAACGGAGGGCAAACCTTTACTCATGCCGTTACGCGCATGAGTAAAAAGAGTAACAAAATTACAGAATCATCTGCATATCCACCGAATAGGCCTCTTTAGCTAGCTTGTATGTTTTGTTTTCCTAATGTAGGTCATGTGATGTTCTCAAGGGAATTTGTCCTTTGTCTTTTCATAAATTATGCATACATATGCACGTGAAGAAAACAAAATTTAAAATAAACCTTTCTCTACGATAACATCACATGATCTGCATTGGGAAAACAAAACATACAAGCTAAATAAGTCTATTATCCGTTTGAACTTTGATTGCACCCAATAGGCCATTTGCACGATGGCGTCATTTGACTACTACTACCAGAATTTATTTCGTTTTTCCTTTCTTATTTAAATTTTGTAATCCCAGTGCGGTTTAAATAACAATAGCCCTAACTTGCACTACAAAACAAAAAAACTGAAGGATTCTGGTAGTAGTAGTCAAATGACGTCATCGTGCAAATGGCCTATTATTTTTTGTTTCCAACCTCAGACCTTGGAAAAGTCGCTAAAAAATTAATATAGTCCGTTTTTCATTAGAGGAATCGCTTCTAACGATGACAAAAATCTTACAAAAAAGTCTTATTGGCAATGTCCTTTTATGCAGTTTTCAAACTGTTTGGTCAAGGTTTCTAAATTTAAAAATAATCATGACGAATTATCACAATCGTTCAAGTGTGTCTAGAAGTGTGAAACAAACACACTAAACAACAATAATTTTTCTTCTTTAGCTTACGTGACATCAAAAACGCAGTTGCAACTCTAATATAAAAGACATAACGGGCAATCCATTCCTGCCAGTTGTCTGGGAAAGCAAACAAATCAATTAGACCATAGTTAATCGAGAGGTTGTGAAACCTGGGAATTGTCTTTGTTCAATCTTTTTGTTATCGTTTTTCGGCCTTGACCGTACACAACACAATGGATGTTGATCTTTTGTTCGAGCAACTGACCAATAGAAATGGTGCTATTAAGTTATTCAGTCATAGGGTGTGATCAAAAAGCAAAAGATGTGCACGGTCAAGTACGGTTCAACATAAATTGTAGCTCCTTTGTTATCGCCATTGAAGTCTGCAAGGTTTCATAATCAGTCCCTCGATTAACTATGATTAGACTCGGCTCTGAGTTTTAAAAGTTGTTTATCTGTATACGTATTATTATTATTATGTATTATGTATGTATTCCTTACATTGAAATTTATGTTCATAGAAATATTTCATGCTCTTGTATCCAATCATTTCAAGCACTTGGTGAAAAGCGCTTTTTGATCATATTCGCATGCTTATTTCCGCGTACGTTGGAATATCATAATTACTATTATCAAAAAATAGCAGTAAAAAACTTCCGGATTCCAGGCGAAGAACGTAGGCAACTTTGTAGTAAAAAAGATGTAATTACCTGAATGAGCACTTCGAATGGCAACGAAGACCAGAAAAGCCAGCAAAGTTTGTGCCATTTTAAAGAAGCAGCTTTGCGCTAGTAACAGAACATCCAGACAACTCCTTTAAAGTGAAATGCTGCACCTTTCACTTCCCAATAGGCCATTTCCGAGTTGCCTTTAGCCTCTCTATCAAAGCGAGGCTAGGTGCGAAACCTTTCATATGAAATGAGTTTTCATTCACATGCAAATAAAACTTATTTGCAAGCGAATGAAAACTTATTTTCATATGAAAGGTTTCGAACCTACAACCCTGGCCAATACTCTTGGGACACTTACCCAAAAAACGCCACGATATGACGCAGTCCCCTTTCCCCTCCCTCCCCCCTGTGCAATGTTGATCTTACCGGTTCAAAATTCTTTTCATGGCAATCAACATTGCTCTGGGGAGGAAGGGGGAGGGGGGGGGGGTGTGGGGGCTGAAATAGCACGTAACAACAAGATTGAGATGTATAGTACGTGGTAGGATAACGATATATTCGCGAAGCGTATTTTTGCGTGCAATTTCGGTGAGTGTCCCAAGAAGTATTGGCCAGGGTTGTAGTCCCGCTTTGATAGAGAGACTAAAGGCAACTTGGAAATGGCCTATTAAAGCGCTGTATCCATGAGGATACTAACAGCTGTTACACGAGGCTTCCTTAGCAACTTCAACTTAACAAAAATAACATATCATGCCTTGGGTGCACCATTCAGTGGATTTCTGAGGGGTACTGTGAGGGAGGGGAGGAAAGAGGGGTGGGGGTTCTTGTCTGTGTTCGATACTGGTTCTTTCCTTCAGCCGTGTCCCCGTAGGAATGATTTTTATTTTTGGCTAAAAAAGCAAAGTTTCAAGTTGGGCTCTTGCAGTTGTAGGATATGTTTTCCCCAGTGAGTTGGCTTGTGAGATTTTTTTTTCACTCCCCGGCCCTACTCCCCCAAGGAAGAAAAAAATGGCCGGCCCTTTGCAAAACGTAACTAGTTAACTTAACCTATTTGGGGTGGACTTCCTTAAAGCATAACCGTGTTAACTGTTCGATCCATTTTAAAGCTTGCCCCGTTTAATATAAACGCGTCGATCAAATCGCCATTATCATCTGTACAAAGCGACTATTATTCTTGCATGAGCTTGGTAACATCTCTTTAACATCATAGATCATTGCACGAGCGACAAAGAATCAATTTTATGCTGGCTTTTTAAACGCGGTGGACCATTGTTAAACGCATTTTAAAAAGTAGCAGAGAAAATCATCGATCCAAGCTTGCTAGAATAAGACAGGCATCGCAGATGTTAAGATAAGGTGTCCATTCCAGCATTTTAATCGAGAACAATGACATTGTAACAGGAGACAGATAAGTTTATCTCAAAACTGATTTTAATTTGAAAAAGTTAGAAAGCAAGAGAATCATTGATTTACTTGATTAAATGTATTTACCTTTGAAACTCGTCCTTTTACGTGGCTTTCGGGGTACGTGAATAGACTGGTTATTACAATTAATCAACCACGTATCGATTTGTTGCATTTAATAACCAATTCAAATTAAGGGAATTTGCATTTCAGCGATGTGCGATAATCGGTCCTTTTGTAATTATTAGAAAAAAAACATTCATTATGTCATCTATTGTTATTATCACTTCGAAAAGGCAAAAAAACTTCTTTGAAATGAAAAAAAATTGCCTTTTCGTGTTAAACATTCACTATATCAGTACCCCAAACAAAAATTACATAAATTGCCTTTAGTTTCAAGTAGCTGGAATTATGGGAAAAGGATTACAGCGTGAAAAAAAAGCCATTTTTTTTTAATTTACGACCACGGATCTTGGTAAGTCACTCAAAACTTAACATAGTTTTTTCTCCAATAGAGGAATCACGTTATACGTTGACTCAAAATCTTTAAAAAGTTTATTGACAACGTTCTTTAATGTATCAAACTGTTTGGTCAAGATTTCTAAATTTAAAAATAGTCATGACGAATTAGCACAATCGTTCATGTGTGTCTAGAATTATGAAACGAAACAAACAATACAACAAGAATTTTACTTCTTCAACTTACTTGATATCAAAAACACAGTTTCAACTCTAATAAAACAAGGTACAACGGGCAAACCATTCCTGCCAGCTAGTTCTCTGGGAAAGCACGCAGATCAATAAGAAGTTGGTGACGCTAATCCTGAATATAAATTGACTTGGCTCCGGTCTTTAAAAGTTGTTTATTTATATGTATTCCTCACATTGAAATTAATGTTCATACTTAGAAACATAATATTGCAATTTTTAGATATGATATGTAAATAGTTCTTTTTTTTTTGTTTGAGTTTATATTGTAACTTAGGATATGTGATTTTATCTTAAGAAATAAAGATTATTATTATTATTATTATTATTATTATCATTATTATTATTATTATTATCATTATTATTATTCTTATTGCATACATGTACTCGTATCCATAGTTAGCTTTTAGCACTTGGTGAAAAGCGCATTTGATCATTTTCGCATGATTATTTCCGCGTGAGTTAGAATATCATTATTACTATTATGGCAGCCAAAAACTTCTGGATTTAAGGTTCGAAACAAAAAGGAAGTTGGGTGCGAAGAACGTAGCCAACTTTATAGTAAAGAATCAATTTTCATACATGCTGGCTTTATAAACGATGTGGACCATTGTTAATTACTCGTGGCGAAGCACACGAGTTGTAAATCCGGCTTTGACTTTTCTTATTTTTTTCGTGTCACATTAGCGCATGCAAATTTATGCACGCATATTTAAGTCTATGTCGACGACTATATGGCTTTCGGCCATGAAATACATACCGTAAAATCTCTCCGTGTGTTGACTCGAGAAGCAAGATAAAGAACTACAGAGTACAATTGCACATTTTCAAGGCAATCCAAGGCGTTCATGGATGGATAGGACCGTTTGATATTGTGTTCGCCGCTTATTCCTGTGGGATTTTTGCTTTGGCAAGTTCTGTGTTTTATATATTAAACTTACCATTTGCTTAGCGATCGAGCTCCGGGTCGAGCTTAAGTGTCAGCTACTGAATCTAGTGAATGCAGTGTAGTCTTACGTTTAAACCCGTGTATACGTGAAAGCATGATCAACGGGTTATCGGCAACGGTGTTTAAATAAAATTCACTCTCTCACTCACTCACTCACTCACTCACTCACTCACTCACTCACTCACTCACTCACTCACGCACTCACTCACTCACTCGCTCCTTCCATCAGCTGTAAACTTAGTGAGCAAATGCTTTGTTACGAACACGTTTCGTAACAGGAATTCAACATGAATCCAACGATAACAATAATTAATTTGATGTAAACGAATATAGACAACAATAAGCTTACAGATGTTTCGCATTTGGAGTTTTTAGTGCAACATTAAAATCGATCTGAAAGGATTTTGCAACTCGAACACGCGTTCTGATGCGTGGTAGTATGTGTTCTTGGACAGCGCAGTGGATTGAATTTGTGCCTTAGTCCCGGACGGCCCGAGTTCGACTCTCCATAAAGTCCCTTATTTTTTTCCTTTTTTTCTTTTTTCAAACTGGACATTATGAAAGTGATGTACTTTTTTTTTCGTTCGCCAAAAATCCGTACGTTTAATTTAAAAAAAATATATATATATATATATATATATATATATATATATATATATATATATATATATATATATATATATATATATATATATATATATATATATATCGAACCGTGTCAGTGTGAAAACGTAAGCTTACGGCAATATTGCGTTACGCGTTACGCGTTACGCGTTAGCATTTCTTCTTCTCGGGTTGGCTCTTAGTAGCCTTTGATTACACATAATTTCATGCTTATGTTTCTCCGTAACAGCACTCACTTCACTCGGGAATCAATGCTGCAATGAGTTAAAGGCGCCACGAGTTCAAGCGGTGTACAGCTTCTTGTTGAATTTAAAATGTAGCAGAGAAAGCAACCGAAGCACGTTACAATAAGCCATACACCGGAGATGTGAATATGAGATGTTCGGCATTCCATCATTTTAGTCGAGAACAATGAAATAGCGTCAGGAAAAAAAAAATCTTAAAACTGATTTATAATGAAAAAGTTAGAAAGCATGTGAATCATTGATTTACTTGAATAAACGTATTTACTTTTCAAACTGCAAACCCGTTCTTTTGCGTGGCTTTCGGGGTAGGTGTATAGACCGAGGCCCCGTCCACACGTATCCGGATATTTTTGAATCCGCAACTTTTTTGTTGCGGATTAGAAAATATTCGCGTCCACACGTAGCGTATTCGAATCGTATTTGCCCGTCCACACGTATCCGGATTCGCTCAAGCTGCCAGGGCTCCTCTTTAAATGTCGCCAAAAAAGCATACGCAAAGACCAAGTTCAAATCAAAGTTCAACTGTAAACACGTTATTAGACTAGAAATAAGTCCATGTAGAAGTGAAGCGATAACATTTCGGTCGGCCATGTTGAATATTCGCGCGGTTAAAGACTGGACCTGATACTGTTTACAAATTAAAATTTAATTTCTGAATTGTTTTCGGGATTTTCCGAGGTTAAAATCTTTAAAAATCGACGTTTCGGCCAGTTTCACTGGCCTTCTTCAGGTCCTTTTAAAAGTGTATCGATATGGCGGAACGTTGTTTAGCTTGGTAACCGCATGTAACTTTGTGACTATTACATGACGTGTAAACGATGTCAAAATGCGCGGAAAAGCAGTCGAAGGCCTGTGAAGTACTTTTACTTTTGCGATAATTCACTGTCTGCTACAGTCTTTTTCACGATCAAAGAAGGATTTTAGGACTGGTTTCCATGTTTCAACATGGTCAAAATTGTTAAGCACTCCCATTCCGCGATGTTTCTGTCGTAGTGACTTGATTCCTGCGAGGACCTTTCTTTGTTTTAATCCTCTCTCTCTTGCTACGATCTCTGCATTTCCCCAGTCGACATCACCTTGGCACTCCACGGTGTTCCGTGCTAGGCCCCCATCTTTTTTGCCCATCCGTTTTTCGGCCGATAGAGTGTTCCCTTTATGAAGGTCTTCATTTGTTAGTCTGATTTTGTCCATGTGTTCTTTCTTTCTTGTTCGGAAAAGGCGCCATGTTTCTCCTACATACACAGCATTCTGGCAGGTACAAGGAATCTTGTACACAACGCATTTCTGTTTTTCACCAAGCGGCTCTTGACATGTGCGTTTAATCTCTTTTATCTTTCTTCCAGGCTTGAAAGCAACCCGAAAGGAGTGTCGGTTAGCAGTTCTCCTGAATTTCTCAGACAATCCTTTCAAATATGGTATCGTCACGGCTCCACGACTTTCCTGTTCTTCCTGTTCTCTTCTGTCTATCTCTTGAGGTCTTTGTTCCATAAATCTCCTCACGGTTTCTCTGGGATATCCATTCGCTACAAACACGTCTTCGATGTTGTGTAGTTCCTCCGCTAGGTGTTTTTCCCGCGCTCTCCGTGTTCTGCTTTTCCCGCGCATTTTGACATCGTTTACACGTCATGTAATAGTCACAAAGTTACATGCGGTTACCAAGCTAAACAACGTTCCGCCATATTGATACATTTTTAAAAGGACCTCAAGAAGGCCAGTGAAACTGGCCGAAACGTCGATTTTTAAAGAAT
The DNA here is from genome assembly GCA_022457155.1 of Cladopsammia gracilis. Taxonomy (NCBI): domain Eukaryota; kingdom Metazoa; phylum Cnidaria; class Anthozoa; order Scleractinia; family Dendrophylliidae; genus Cladopsammia; species Cladopsammia gracilis. The sequence continues at coordinate 176,592 of JAJGOT010000811.1, read as the reverse complement.
TTAACCTCGGAAAATCCCGAAAACATTTCAGAAATTTTAATTTGTACAAAGATGAGAGGTGAAAGTTTCAGGAATACGACTGATACTGTTTCGTCAGCGTATTGAAAAATAATTATAATAACGGTAAAACCACAACAACAAACCAATGAAGACAGAGTACCGGATCTATCGTATACCTGGATCAGTAAAATCTTGAAATAGTAATGGTAAAAACGGCAAACTGATCCTTACGCAAGAAGAAAAGATAGAGACAGAAGTGAAATAAAAAAATAATAAACAGTTGAGTATATTTGCCCAATAAACTATTATTATTATTTATTAATTATTATTATTATTATTAAACTATTATTATTTATTATTTTTTTATTTCACTTCTGTCTCTATCTTTTCTTCTTGCCGTAAGGATCAGTTTGCCGTTTTTACCATTACTATTAAAAAAATATCCGGATTCGACCGTTCACACGATGCCGTACTCGTAGCGTATTCAAAAATTTCCACTCTGGAGAGCGAATTCAAAAAGTTGCGGATTCGTGAGTCGAATTCGTCGGATACGTGTGGACGGAAGGCCAATCCGCAACAAAAAAGTTGCGGATTCAAAAATATCCGGATACGTGTGGACGGGGCCTGATTATTGCAATTAATCAACCGCGTGTCCATTAATTGCATTTAATAACCTAAGGGAATTTGCATTTCAGCACGAAGTGCGATAATTGGTCCTTTCGTAATTGTTAGACGGAAGCAATGTCATCTATTTTTATCATCACTTTGAAAAGCCTCAAATAAAAATTCTTTAAATGATAACAATAAAAAAGCCTATTTGTGTTAAACATTCACCATATCCGTACCCTAAAACTATATCATTACATGAAATGCGTTTCAGTTGGCTAGAATAGAAATCGACTACAGCTTGAAAAAAAAAAATAGCCTTTTTTTAAATTTCCTTCCTTAGATCTTGGAAAAGTCGCCGGTTCAAAACTTAACATAGTTTATTCTTTTATTAGAGGAATCACGTGATACGTTGACTCAAACTCTTTAAAATGTTTATTGACGATGTTTGGCTTTAATGTATCAAACTGTTTGGTCAAGGTCTCTAAATTTAAAAATAATCAGGACCAATTAGCACAATCGTTCATGTGTGTCTAGAATTATGAAACGAAACAAACAAAACAACAATATGGGTTTACCTTAGCACTATAATTTACACACAGAGTTAATTATCTGATTCCTTGTTTGTATCACCAATGCTACGTGGCTCAACATTTATTTGTACCCTTCACATTCTCATTGCCACGAATTACCACCTTATTCACCCCTTTGCTACCGTACGGCCTCGTGGCTCAAACGGTAGAGCAACGGAAGATCTAATCCGGAGGTCGTGGGTTCGAATCCCACCGATGTCAAAGATTTTTTTCTTTCCCTCGTGTGGTCCCTCATTTCCTTACTAGGGCTAACGCTCAGTACAGGGAAATTTATGGGTTTACCTTAGCACTATAATTTACACACAGAGTTAATTCTCTGATTCATTGTTTGTATTTACACACAGAGTTAATTCTCTGATTCCTTGTTTGTATCACCAGTGCTACGTGGCTCAACATTTATTTGTACCCTTAACATTTTCTTACCTGAATGAGCACTATAAATGGTAACGAAGACCAGAAAAGCCAGCAAAGTTTGTGCCATATTGAAGAGGGAGCTTTGTGCTAGCTTTGTGCTTGTAACAGAACGTTAACGCTATTAAAATGAAACGGTGCACCTTTCACGGCCCAATAAAAGCGCTGTATCCATGCGGAAACGAAGAGCTGTCACACGAGACTTCCTTAGCAACTTCAAGTTAACATTGTACCCTTCACATTCTCATTGCCACGAATTACCACCTTATTCACCCACGATCTGCTCCCGTACGGCCTCGTGGCTCAAGCGGTAGAGCAACGGAAGATCTAATCCGGAGGTCGTGGGTTCGAATCCCACCGAGGTCAAAGATTTTTTTCTTTCCCTCGTGTGGTCCCTCATTTCCTTACTAGGGCTAACGCTCAGTACAGGGAAATTTACTTAGCACTATAATTTACACACAGAGTTAATTCTCTGATTCCTTGTTTGCATCACCAGTGCTACGTGGCTCAACATTTATTTGTACCCTTAACATTTTCTTACCTGAATGAGCACTATGAATGGTAACGAAGACCAGAAAAGCCAGCAAAGTTTGTGCCATATTGAAGAGAGAGCTTTGTGCTAGTAACAGAACATCCAGACAACGCTATTAAAATGAAACGGTGCACCTTTCACGGCCCAATAAAAGCACTGTATCCATGCGGAAACGAAGAGCTGTCACACGAAACTTCCTTAGCAACTATAAAACATAATGCCTTGGATGCACTGATTCAGTGGATTTCTGAGGAGTACTGTGGGGGAGGGAAGAGGAGGAGTGGGGGATCTTGTCTGCGTTCGATAGTTCTTTCCTTCAGCCGTGTTCCTGAAGGAATGTTTTTTTTTTACTAAAAAAGCAAAGTTTCAAATTGGGAATTTGCAGTTGCAGGATAGGTTTTCCCCAGCGAGTAAACTGTTCGATCCATTTTGAAGCTTGCCCCGTTTAATCATAGGGAACCCACGCGTTTATTTAGAATGATCATAGAATAAAGTTACAAATGGACTTACGTGATGTTGTGTTTCAATCCAAATGTGCTGTTGAATAACTGAAATCAGCTTATGCCGGGATTTATAGCAGCCACAACGGTCCGATCAATTTCGAAACGATCGTGTCTCGCATTTCGCCGTCTGTTATTAAATTTTAACTTGTCAGCCGTCATGCGGCATGGTCTCGTATTTCGGCGTCTGGAAATAGGGAGAAGAGAAAATTGACAAGGGACGAAACTCATTTGAGGACAAATTTCTTCGCAAGCCGTTCCGTCTCTTAACCGTCAGAATTAAGCTCCAAAACCACACTGAGTAGTATCTCAAAGGTTGAAGTTGATGTCAGACCGTTTATTTCCCGTGGAAAAGTCGTTATTCATTCGTGAAATAAACAGAAATCTTTAGCTCCTTTATCGTAGCATCAATGACTTAACTTGAGTGGACCGGAAGTTGGCATACGCGTTGTGACGTTGTGTTTATCAATCAATATCTTTTGTTTAAGTGACGTTTTCCACGCGCTAAATACTAGAATATATAGAATATTTGTCGCGCTATGTTCCTGGTTTTCTCGCGTGTAATTTGTTTGCTTTCGCGGAACTTCTTTTTCCATCTTGGAGCGCGCTCTACGTTTAAATATTCGATTTTCAATCGTCTATAACAGAATATCCAAGTCAGAGTTTGCCATTGTTTTTTAAATGTGACCACAAATACACCTTCGGGAGTAAAAATGTAGGTGGAGTTTTTAAATATGCTGTCTTTCCTGTCGCGTTCCAAATCTATCAAATGCAGGCATTATCTCAAAGATTTTTTGTGTTATCACAGGGTCCTATTAAATCTGTGCCAACAGAACGCTCTAGATCTGATTCTTCAGGGGCATAATGCCTTCATCCCAGGAGATGCTGGTACGGGCAAGTCGTGCTTGTTAGCCTGACCTAAATAAATCTCATGCCCATGTATCAAATAAAAGTAATTTTATTTTCTCTTATTTATAAAGGAACGTTAAAAGAACGCAAAAGTTAGCTTTCTGCTTACCAGTGAACAACATTGAATCCGCCGTTATCGGTCGCGGTCGCGTGAATCTCGCGAATGTTAACAGACTCTGGAGCTTTCGAGTACCTAGCGCATTGCGTGGGTGACGCGGTCCACTCAAGTTCAGTCACTGATTTATCGAAACAACCTCTGGAGTTTCGACCCTTGCCTCTCTCTCTCTCTCTCTCTCTCTCTCTCTCTCTCTCTCTCTCTCTCTCTCTCTCTCTCTCTCTCTCTCTCTCTCTCTCTCTCTCTCTCTCTCTCTCTCTCTCTCTCTCTCTCTCTCTCTCTCTCTCTCTCTCTCTCTCTCTCTCTCTCTCTCTCTCTCTCTCTCTCGCTCTCACGGTTACGTGATATGCCGCATGACGGCGAAATGCGAAACGCTGACAAGTTCAACTTTAATAACAGACGGCGAAATGCGAGACCATTTAAAAATAACAGACACGATCGTTTCGAAATCGTATCAACGGATTTGATCGGACCGTTGTGGCTGCTATAACATTGAAACACAACATCACGTAAGTCCATTTGTAACTTTATTCTATGATCATTCTAAATAAACGCGTGGGTTCCCTATGGTTTAATATAAACGCGTCGATCAAATCGCCATAATCATTTGTACAAAGCGACTATTACTAAAAATGTGGTTGTTGTTCATCGTGGTGTGTAAGATAGGTAGACGCCTTTTTCGTTTGTCTCACGATGGAGTCACTTTAAGATGTTGATCGCGACGTTTCGACTGCTATTACTGCTAGTCTTCATCAGCCGATGAGGTCGATTGTTTACGTGTCGGTTATGTAGCACGTTGGCTTGTTGCTATTGGTGCATTTCGATCCTCATTATTATTCCGAAAAGATGTTGTTCCCTCCCCGGTCCGATTTGACAGCCGACCGATATCAAATTGGACCGGAGACATCTTTTCGGAATAATAATGAGGATCGAAATGCACCAATACCTATTCAGCATGGGCTTTTCTTGAGTTCCTGAGCCTGGGAACCCTCGTCACTTCAAGAACATTAAGGCTATGACAATGAAACTTGAAGGGTACATAGTACGTCAAAAACTGTCTACTTCGCGGTCCGCCATCTTGGATTTCTGAATTTTTTTAAAACCTCTTAAAACCTGTCCAAATTGACTCAAAATTAATCAAAACCAATAAATAAACGCTAAATGACGTAAAATATAAAAGTTATACCAATAAACATTGTTTTTCTTCATTCAAAGGCACAAATATGCAAATTTCAAAAACATGCCTGTCAAAATCGTGTTGGCATGGAAACATCAAGTCACGTGATCAACAAATTGTCATATCAAATTGTTGCCAGATTAAATACATATTAAAGAAGTCATGAATGTTGAAAGTTAGCGAGGGCACTTTGTGCCCCGCCCCAGACTGAATAGGGTTAACTTACTTGATATCAAAAACGCAGTTTTAACGCAAATAAAAAAGATACTACGGGCCAATCATTCCTGCCAGCTAGTTTTCTAGGAAAGCACACAGATCATTTAGAAGTTGGTGCCGCTAATCCTGAATATCAATTGGCTCGGCTCCGATCTGTAAAATATGTTTATCTATATGCATTCCTCACAGTGAAATTAATGTTCATACTTAGAAACATATTGTTGCAATTGCATGTACTCGTATCCATAGTTCACTTTTAGCACTACATATTCTTATGCTTATTTCCGCGAACGCTAGAATTTCATTAGCGGAGCTCTGCGGACCGACGGCCCGCGCGGAGCCCCATACTCATGGAACTAAGAACCTATGCCCCTATGCGTGCCTGTGCCGGTGCCGCAAACGTATACTCCAACCGCGGTACAAGGCAACCTTGGATTTTACTATAAATTCAAATTAATCGGGAAAATGCGGAAATTACAAATATTGTTTGCCAGAGTCGCAAAATAACATACTATTAAACAGTTTGATGCTTTTGGTAGCATTTTATATGATTTTTTCGCTGAAAAAAGTTGAAAAACAGGCATTTTTCTTCAAAAATGGGTTGACAACATATTTTTTTTCACTACATATAATGCTTTATTAATTACAATATACGGGGTAAATTGAATATAAAACTTTCACTTCTTATACAACACTACCTGTTCATACAATACAATTCTTATACACTACCTGTTCATACAATACATACTGAATACAATGCAAAGCAGTCTTTGCAATTATCTTTTCTTTCGCTTGCAGTTAAATTCACAAGGCAGTCACAATGTTACATATGGCAAAAAATAAATTCCACTTATTTTCGAACTCTTTCTCCGTTTTAGACGTGACTGCGATGTATTTCTCTAAATTGATTTTTTCGCGTGCTAACGAGACAAAATAAAAATCACCAAAATGATACATCACTGTGTTTAACCCTCGGACGGACACGCAAACGGGTTTGCGATGTTGCAATATTTCGGAAATATTTTACATCTAATAGATAGCCCGCAATGTGCTCTACAAGATAAGGTAAATATTATGGGTTGGGGCGCTGCTGGTGGTCCGTGACTTAATCCAAAATGGCCGCCAGTGTGGCAGCCATCTTGGATTTTACTAAAAATTCAAATTTATCGGAAAAATGCGGAAATTGCAAATATTGTTTGCTTGAGTTGCAAAATAACATACAATTAAACAATTTGATGCTTTTGGTAGCATTTTTTGGGTGTGTTCCTCTCGGTGAATCCAGAAATGGATTTTCGATCCTAAAACGGATTTTGCGTTCCTTTCCGCAAGTCCAAATCCGGATTTGTGACCTGGCGAATCCTTTTTGAAAAAGGATTCACTGGATTTGAAATCCAAAGAATCCAAATCCAGATTTACGGATTAGTGATCTATGCTGTTCCTTTCACAACGGATCTGAAATTAATCTAATGAACCAGCGGAATTTCCAGAAAGAGCACAGTCAGCTCGAGACTTTTTGGCACCGCCATTTGTCAAACATGTGGGCAAACGTTCCAGGTACAGTAAAACATTCATGTATTGACCATATGCCGTTAGAAATTGCTTAGAACCTCAATTAACGTAATAAGTGTAATTTGCTATGTAAAAAGGCCTGACATTTAGCAGCTTGTTCAATTCGAGTTCTCATTTTGAGCAGATTTGTACGCCTGAGTTTGTGTTAGAGAATTAAGCTTATATGAAAATTGCGGTCTGTTTACCATAATAGCGGAGCACTCGCCGAGCCGAAGGCTCGGCTGCGCAGCCCCATACTCATAGAACCGTCCCGTCATTTTTCATGGTCATGGCTAGCGGAATGTTTCGCGGGCGCGTCGGTCCGTGTGCACGTCTGTCCACCCGTTACGTCATCATCGATGATGACGTATATGAAGAGAGAGGAACTGGGAACGAGGCTTTTTTTTCGCGCGCTTCCCCGCGGCTACAAACAGGGCAGTTCGCAAAAGCTTGCCTCCACGCCAAAACCAACACAACCTGTACTCGTCAATGGAAAAATCACGGAGAAAGACAAACAAGATACGCCAATTCCTGAAGCAAAGAAAACGGACCCTAAAACTCGTGAACGTTCTAAATATGACGGCGAACAACCTTTGCCGAAGAGGAAAAACACTGGATATCGGACAAACAAACATAAACAGAAAAGCAAGTAACTGTCTAAATGTGATTTGCAAAAATTGCTTAGTTAAGCCTATGTAAGCTTAATTTAGCTTAAGAAGAATTTTCTCCAAGTTTTTACATTCAGAGCTAAATTTACATCTTTGAATATCCGTGGTTTTGGCAATGAAGCCAAACAACGCTCTGTTTTTGATTTTGCGAAAAATTCCCGTTCTGATTTTATTTGTTTACAAGAAACTTTAGCGACAATTCTCAAACTCATTAAGTAGTTGGTACGTTGGTGATCCGGGACCATCCCCAAACGCCCGAAAAAACGCTTATTTTGAGAACTCCCGAACACCTAAGTTTCCGTGCCCCAGGGCTCATTGCATTCGCCCTGGGGCACGGAAACTTAGGTGTTCGGGAGTTCTCAAAATAAGCGTTTTTTCGGGCGTTTGGGGATGGTCCCGGATGCACCAACGTACCAACTACTCCCAGTGCTTGTGAATGCTGGTCCCGGCACGAGACCACCAATTGAAGAAACCCCACCCCCGCATATACCAACCCACATGGCGAACGTGAAAGCTTTCAAGGCCTTCCTTAAATCACGCGAGACTGGTCTGGTTCAAAGGAGCGAAGAATGGGTGAAAGCCAGACAAAATACAATCGGAGCCTCGGAGATCTCTGCCTTGACCGGGTCTTCGCCATTTGAGAGTCAGTCAAGTCTAATTCGCAAAAAGGTAAACCCCATCGACATGAGCAAAAATGTGGCCTGCTCTTGGGGCACATTGTTTGAGTTTCTAGTCCGTGAATACTTTGAGAAGAAACATTCTGTCAAAGTTTTCGGATATAAGGGCTCTATAAATCTTCCAAAGGGGCACCCTCTTTTTGGAAAGGTTTCTTTCAGCCCAGACGGATATTTCTCACACAAAGACGAGACAATTGTCTTGTAGAGTTTAAGTGCCCTTACACCAGAAAGATCGCATACAAAAAAATTCCTAAACAGTATCGTGATCAAATACAAACAGGCCTTGCTCTCAGCGGGAATAGAGTTAACAAAGGCTTGTTTGTAGATGCCTATTTCAGAATGTGTTCTTTGAAGCAGCTTGGCCTTAGCCTTGAACATAATTCCTTTCTAAACAAAGGGGTTGTACACAAAACGAAAAACCCATCAGCACGTGCATGTGGTATTTATCTTCTATCTTCCAAACAAAAAATATTTCCGGGTCAGACAAAATTACTTGACCTCGGCGCAACAAAATCAACAGCTATGTTTGAAAGAATTATGAAAGGAATTTCATCTGGAGATTTCGTGTGTAGCGGTGATTGGTTTTATATTAGCTATGATGAGTATCAGAAACGAAGCGATTTAGATTTTTTGAAGGAAATAAACAGAATGACATTCAGGGAAGCTTGGCACCCAAACTATTATAAGACAGTTGCCTTCTTTTCATGGAAGCTTCTTGATATAACAACAATTTGGGAAACAAAACAATTAAATTTCTTAGAAACTATTCACGAACCGATCAACCGGTTTCATGAAAATTTATCAAAACAAAAACACCTTGACAAAACCATACCTGGTGAAACTTTTGAAGACAACATCGGCGATGACAGTGCCATGTTAGAAGCCTTTCTTATTGAGAAAGCGGCAACTTTTACTCAAGATCTTTGAAAGCATTGTTCCATAAATGGCCGTTTTTAATTATCATATTGTTTGACATCTGTTGCCTCAGGTAATTTACAATCGCTCGTTGCGGGTCTTCAAGCGGCGTTGTAATGTCCAGGATTTTGTAGATCACAAACGTATAAGAGATTCTCGGAAGCCGAGCTTCTATAAGTTTGAAGATACGTTTCGTGTTATCTATTTGGTCGATAGTCAATCCAAGCTTTTTGTTAATTCGTGTTAAAGCGTACCCAAACGTATAACACCGTGCCGACTGCCTTTGTCTTGGTTTGTACAAAATGTTTTGATCCGTATATGCCGGAGCATAATCCTCTAGCACTTCCACACGACCGCATTTTTTGCAATAAAGTTCACAAGAATCGCTTGATTGCAAAAATGAGCCGTCGCAAGAATAACAAGACAGAAATCTTCGGGCCCAACGTTCACGCTGCAAGGCGTTATAATGTTCTTGTAGATATTGTTTCCCCATCTCTGCCAACCCCATATCGTAGATATGGCAAAGTTTTTCCGGCAGGCGCAAGCGGTGTATTTCTTTCCTATAATCGCTGCCGTATAGCGAGCGAAGGATGGCAAAATTGTGTTGTTTGTCAAGTTCATTGAGCCGTGCGGTGAAGTCAGTCATGCTTAAACATTATAATTGTTTTTTCAATTTGGCGATCTTGTGACTTCCGGTATTTATTATGTAAAGCCTATATTTAGAAAAATACAACTTTTCGGTTATATTTGCGCATGCGTAGTTCTTTATGAGTTACCACATGTGAAAGCACGGCAATTCGCTCGAATATAAAAGACCTGTTCGCACCATATATTATATTAAGTCTGTAATTCGGTATAGCTCAGGGAGGTGTGGCTGGCCCCCACTGAATCCTGCTTACGGCTAATGCGATGTCAGACCAGGGGTAGTGGGGTTGCTGCGTCAGTTAGTGACCCCCTGGTGAACCAGCCCCGGCCCAACTGATACAGGGGGTGCTCGAACAGAGATCTCCTAGGAGAACTCGACCTCGCTCCCAGAGGCTAAATGGGAAAATGACAACTCCCTTGTCCGGAGTTAAGTCCTAGCCTAGGCTAGGCAAAACGAAACAGCCACCAGAGCACCCCCTGACTAGGGTTTTGTCCCTTTTCGTTATGTGTCACGCAATGTCACGCGTGACAGTCACGCACAATGTCACGTCATGTGTCACGCTTTGTCACGCAATTGCGTTCTTTTGTTAGATAAAGCGAGAAACCCGAATTTAGTCTTTCAAATCTGACTTGGACACAGCGGCTAGAGAAGTAATCTTTTTTTGAATCTTTTCTCGTTCTTCCTTGCGGATTTCTTTTCTGAGTTTTTCAAGATCTGGAGTTTGCTTGTTTACGGCAGCCTTTGCTTCACCAGAGCGTATTTCGTTCTTAAGTTCATAATAGCTCTCAACTTCACGGAGGATTATTTTGAACTCTGAATCGCTGATACGCTTGTTACTTAGAGCTTTTGAAACCAGCTCAAAGACAGAGTTTCGTTTTGCAAGGGCGAGTGTGTATATTTAATTTTTCGTGTTTAGTAATTTTTCTCTGAAGCCGCCTACTAAACAAAGTGATGCCGGCCGCTGAAAAACCTGTCATAGCTGCCACGCCGGCAATGACAGGGCTGGCTATGAGCCCGGCTCCTGTCAGGGCTGTGACGATTGTGGCTGAAGACAAGCCTGTAGAAATGAAACCAAAACTTACTGCGGTTCCGTGAACAATGGTGTGTGCTCGCTTGTATTTCTTCGCAACTTGTCTGTAATGATTAGCCTCCGACTCAAGCTCCTTTTGCAAGTCAGAGATTTTTTTGAGTCTGAAGTTTCCACCGTTGGATAAGTCTGGGTAAAGCGATGGAGTTTCGCTGCATTCAGGAGCTGATGGCAACACGTTAGCCGAGCTCATCATCAGGGGGTATATATAATATATTTTTTAATTGATCTCAAGTTCAAATTCAAGGGGCATGTTATTGAAGTCAAAAAGGGCATTGTGTTCATCCCTTACAGACAGTGTTATGCTGTTTACATAATCACCAGACGAGACGTCACGCAAGATGTTCTGCTGTGTTGATTCATAGAAAACTTTCTCATATGGCTCACCTCGAAGATCAAATTTAGCCAAGACAGTCGAAGGCTTACCGTTGAACAGGTTCTGTTCTTTATCAACCAGATCGCAGTGGATAAAGTAAGTGCTTGGTGATGTTAATCTTTTGACGTATGTTACTATAAACAATACAGCTCTTATACCAAGTAAATTTGCCAGATTGTCACTAAACTTTACTTTACTTCCATTGTGAATGACCATTGAGCCGACTGGTTTATTTATAGTAGTTGATAATTGTAATTTTATTCTATGTTCGGTGGTTAAATTGTTTCGCTAGACTATCAATGGTGTAATGCCCTTGAAGTAATGTCACGGTTGGAGTTGATCCATTGGAGCCATTTATTGTTGTTGAAATAGTTGCATTTTCTTTCAAATTATGCCACGAGTTGTAAAATGAACAAGAGACAAGTCTTATGTAACTCGGTTTCTGAAGCGGGTGGTCGAAGTAGATGGTGTGAGGGTTCGAAGGTGCGACGATTGTTAACACAACCATGATTGTGTATATAGTTTTATATTATTTCTATTTCAAAAAATAAAGGTAAGCCATTAAAATCAAAAAGCTCTCCGTGTTCGCCCTTGACTGAAATTGTTAAACTGTTTACAAATTCACCAGACGATGTTTTAAGATATGCAGCATTTTCTCTGTCCTCAGCGTACTCATACTTATTGTAGGCGCCCCAATAGGAGGCCTCAATTTTCGCCATCCCCAAAACATCTGAAGGCTTTCCATTGAGTAAGGTTTGTTCTTTATCGATAAGATCACAGTGAACGTAAAACATCGCTGGTGATGTAAGTTTTTTAATGTATGTATCCCTCTGTAATTTAGTACTTATACCGAACAATTTAGCCAAATTAGGACTTAGTTCTACATCATTAGGAAAATGTTTTTTCAGATGCATTCTCGCAAAGGGTTCATCGTTTATGACATGTACTTTTACTGGTTGCCCCTTAAATAACTCCTCTACCCAAGCCTTCAGAACGTCTGGAGTGTAATGTCCTTCGGGTATTTTCAAGACAGTCCCTTTTTTATTTTCGCCAGTTGTATACCATGTTATTGTTGCGTCTTCTTTCAAATTATACCACGAATTATAAAGCCAGAAAGCGATAAGCCGGATGGAACTCGGCTTCGGAAGAGGGTGATCGAAGTAGATTGTGTGGGGGTTCGAATGTGTGAAGATTCTTAGCATAACCATGATTGTATATATATATTTTAAATTTAAATATATATATTCAATCATGTTTGGCAGACGCGGTTCAAATCTCGGTCTGAACATTGGCGGTCACGATTACGGACCTCCACCCCCGTTTTTTCCTCGTCCCCCAAATCCCCTCTATCCCCAACAGAGCAGGTATATTAGAAAAAAACAGCCAACACAACCCACAGTAAATCCGCAACTTGCTTGGCTGAGTTTTCCGGAGGCTGAAAAACTCTCTACAGCCGCCAAGGCTAAGGCTATCTCAGACTTCAAAAGGCGTTTCCCGCACGCTGACATGTCAAGATTTAAAACAGAAGTTTCTTTCAACGAAAAGCACAAAGCCTCAGCAGTAGTTCTTTTCTCAGAGGGGCATGGCTCCTGGGCTATGCCTTCAGACATACCGCACAAGAATTGGACACAAGCCCTGAAAGACGCCCTTGGCTTAGAGTATATTGGCGGTTTCCCTTATCAGTTAACGTTAAACCGAAACACACAAAAGCCAATCCCTGCTGTTGAATTCGCCACCTCAATCGATAAAGACATGATGATTGGCTCTGTCTTGAACGATGAAGCGCAAAAGATCTATGTCACGCCAACTGATTATTTCACAACGAAATACAGAAACATTTTCAGAGACACACAGATTTCGTTCACAACCGCGAAATATGGGAGAAAGTGGCTCGGCGGCCCGCATATGAGTTTCTGGCCACAACAACTAAACTTTGCTCTGTGGTGTGCAACAACCGGCTGCGGGATCTCGCGTGACCTTCTGTTTGATAAGAACTCGACTCTCTCCCTAACCCCGCAGCTCCGATCATTTTACAGGTTTCACGTCTATTTCACAACAAGACGAATACTCTACAAGCTGGGTGGGGAACAGAGCGTGAGTGCTTTGCCAGACGACCCCACATTCAACCAGAAAGACAACAAGTTCAACATCGACGCATACAAGAGGATTTGCCAAGAGTTCGGTGTAGACCCCAGTTCTGACTTCCGTTTCACATACGGCAAAAATCACGGTCTTGGCAATGTGTACATTTGGGTCGCATATGATGGGCCCAGTTCTACTGATTACGACTATCCTGATCCCGATCTAGCCCTGTTTGATGACGAGCGCGTCACAGACAGAAAAGACCCAAACTATCGCGCAAACGGCATATACTTCGTTCGTAACGACCAAGGTGCGGTTAGTCAGTTTGAACACTTTGTACCGAATTACGCACAAGGGTTAACACAGCCAGGGCTCGCGCGTATGAATCAGTCAATCGAGGCCTTTGTGTACTGCATTCTGGGTGCACAAGCCAAAACCCGCAGCAGCATCATTGGAAGAGGAGGCCGGGCGTTCGAAACGCAGAGAGTATTCCTCACCCATCTAGAGGAGGCCATAATACTGAACGACATCGCAACAAGCGTACAGCGATATCAACTTGCCATCCAAGCAACGAAAGTGCGCTTAGACTTTGCGACAGCGCCCGGAAGCTGGCTCATGCCATCACGCATGATTATCAACACAGAGAGCGTGGTGGGGTACAACAACAATCTCAAGGAGGCAACGCAAGGTATGAAGCTGGGTGTGAACAACGATGTTAACCTGGGCACAAAAAAAGCCTCCCTTCGCCACATGGATGGGGGACCAACAAAAATAAATCCACCAAACAGTCATCCATCAAACCCGATACATAAACAGGCCACACAGGCACAGGGCCTCGCACCAAAAGACCCAAAACCAGCCCCCACTCCACAACCCACACCACAGCCCACACCACAGCCCACACCACAACCCACACCACAGCCCGACTCACATCACGTAAACAAGGCACTCATTGGTGTGGGTGCGATTGCTTTAGCAGGCGTTATCGTTTGGTTTAGATAAGTGTTCAAGACTTCGCACGCTTGGTGACCCTTTCAACAAGGAAGGCCACCACGGCAAGGATGAGCAGCCAGGCGTGTTCACCCAGAAAGGAGATGACCGACCCAGCAGCTTTGAAGAAAAAACTCACAATTGAGCCAATCAAGCCAGGCAGGGCGTTGGCTGCCTTTTTGCCAAGCTCTTTAAGCCCATTTCCAATAGCCTTGGTGGCCTTTGCCAGGCCATTCAAGGTGGCGAGTACCACAGCGCTGATGGTGATGCCAGCTGCCAAAACAATCGCTTGCAGGGTCCATCCGTATTTCTTGAAGATTTCCCTAACCCGCTCTCTCAAAGACATGCCCCTTTCACGCACCTCAATTTCTGTGTTGACCCTTGCTAGCTCTTCTTCACATTCAGCATCCCGGGCTTCCGCGGCTTCTCTTTCAGAGGGAGAAGTGTTCTCATCCGCTATGATGCGCTTGTTTTCAGCAATCTGTCGTTCAAGCTCTTCTTTGTTCTGTTTCAGTTCGTCCAGTGGTTTCACAGTGTCCTTTCTTGCTCTAAGCTCCTCTCGGCGTCTTTCTAACCCCCTATTGTCAAGCATGCGTTTGTCGATTTCTTTTTGTAGTTTGTCTTTTTGTTGAGCGGCTTTTTGCGCATTGTCCAGTTGTTTTCGTTTATCTTGATGCTCAGCATCAACAGCTCTCTTTTCATTTTTTAGTCTTTGTATTGTCTCCTTATCCAGTGGGCCATGTGCATCTTCCAGTTCCTGAATCTGGTCAGCAATATCTTTGCTTCTATTTCTGAGGGCATCAATGTCGCGGCGAAGTTCTTGTACCTCGGCAGCCGCTTGTTTTGCTTGTTGTAATTTATTTTGTTTTGCTTCCACTTCTTTTCGATTTGCTTCAAGTGTAGCATTTGTTTCATTTAACTCTTCAGTCAAAGACTTTCCGAGAGCAGCTTTGATCTCTTTGGGAAGAGAAGCGTTGAAAGTCTTTTCGGAATCCCCACGGCTTTTTGTGTAAAGAGGATACCATTTGTCTCTGGTATGATATTTCACCTCGATGATGGCTCCACCTGATTTTGGTTTCGGCTCGTACCGAAAATTAAGTTGACTTCTGTCTGCGCTGGGAAACTCGTTCTGAACCTCCTCAAAGGCCATAACTTCCTTTGTTATCAAGCGTCGGCCTTGAGTAGCCCCTGTAATGAAAGAGGTTTCTTCAGTGTGGGAGCCTTGTTGTTCTGGGAGCAACCTTGTTCTTGTGGCCATAGGCACTTGTTCACCAGATGGTGTGGAAGCAGCCCCTGGTTCAAAAGGTTGCGTGGTGTCTTGGCGGCCCAGGGCCAATCGATTGAATTCTTGTTTTTCTTCCTCTGTCGTTTGTTGATTCAACCAAGCAAAACCAGCATCAGCATCATCGTCATTCCCTGTGTCTGGGATGAGAGGGTCTGTGTCAGTTGTCTCGTCAGGTATATCATATCCGCCTTCTGCCATGATGATATATAAATACAAGAAGCTGTACACAGCTTGAACTCGTGGCGCCTTTAACTCATTGCAGCATTGATTCCCAAGTGATTTGAGTGCTTTTACAGAGAAACATAAGCTTAAAATTATATCTAATCAAAGGCTCCTAAGAGCCAACCCGAGAAGAAATGCTAACGCGTAACGCGTAACGCAATATTGCCGTAAGCTTTAATACGTTTTCACACTGACACAGTTCGATATATATATTTTTTTAAATTAAACGTAAGGATTTTTGACGAACGAAAAAAAAAAGTACATCACTTTCATAATGTCCAGTTCGAAAAAAGAAAAAAAAAAGAAAAAAAAAAGGACTCCATGGAGATTCGAACTCGGGCCGTCCGGGACTAAGCCACAAACTCAATCACTGCGCTGTCCAAGAGCACTTACTACCTACAAACTAAATTTTATTATTTTAATGCGCCTTTCAATAACATGCGGAATTTGAAATTCAAATTTCCACCAACGGTTGCGTTTTACACTGCCGTCAATCATCTTAGCTTACCTCTCAGGAAACAGATCTTCACTTCAATGAGGTCAAAAGGTCACGTCCGTGCATTATGATTGGTAGATTTCGATCTATTTCGTTTGTTTCTTTTTTACATGGTCCGTTGGCTTTCGTATTAATTATGATTGACGGCAGGGAATAACGAAACCATTGGTGGAGAATGGAATTTTAAATTCCGCATGTTATTGAAAGGCGCAGTAAGCTAGATACGCATCAGAACGCGTGTTTAGGTTGCAAAATCCTTTTAGATCGATTTTAATGTTGCACTAAAAACTCCAAATGCGAAACATCTGTAAGCTTATTGTTGTCTATATTCGTTTACATCAAATTAATTATTGTTATCGTTGGATTCACGTTGAATTCCTGTTACGAAACGTGTTCGTAACAAAGCATTTGCTCGCTAAGTTTACAGCTGATGGAAGGAGCGAGTGAGTGAGTGAGTGAGTGAGTGAGTGAGTGAGTGAGTGAGTGAGAGAATGAATTTTATTTAAACACCCTTGCAGATAACCTGTTCATCATGCTTTCACGTATACACGGGTTTAAAAGTAAGACTACACTGCATTCACTAGATTCAGTAGCTGACACTAAAGCTCGACCCGGAGCTCGATCGCTAAGCAAATGGCAAGTTTAATATATAAAACACAGAACTTGCCAGAGCAAAAATCCCACAGGAATAAGCGGCGAACACAATATGAAACGGTCCTATCCATCCATGAACGCCTTGAATTGTCTTGAAAGTGTGCAGTTGTACGCAGTAGTTCTTTATCTTGCTTCTCGAGTACACAAACGGAGAGATTTTACGGTATGTATTTCATGGCCGAAAGCCATATAGTCGTCTATATAGACTTAAATATGCGTGCATAAATTTGCATGCGCTAATGTGACACGAAAAAAAACAAGAAAAGTCAACGCCGGATTTATAACTCGTGTGCTTCGCCACGAGTAATAAGTTTAAAAACACAAATATATACCATGGCTGTGCAACGGAATCTACTTCCATCTCACAGTGAAAAGACAGTGGGTGCCATGAAGGCAGAGCGAACCGTTAAGCGCATCACATTCAACCCTTCTGAGGCCAATCCCGGCGAGACACTGTATGTCTCGGTGCCCAAGCTGGGCGAGCATGATGTCCTTGTGTCCGGCTCGCTTGCACTTGTGTTTAACATCAACCTAGCCGGGGGCCACGCTAACAACTTTCTCGTGCAAAATGTTTCTAGGGCCCTGGTGGACAGGCTCGTTGTAAAGTTTGGCGCCACCACCGTCGAGGACACAGTTGGGTACGACATCTATAAGATATTCGAAGACCTTTTCAAATCAACCGATGAGCGGGACAACATGCTTATGGAGGGCATACAGAGTGTGGATTTGTGTAAGATCCGCTCTGTTGCTGGCGACAAGAAGACTTCCGGCGTGGATGTAGAGAACAAGTTTGAGTCAATATACAAGAATAAGTATCGCATCAAACTGGATCACCAAATCTTAACTGATCACGGAATCATGTACCCTCAGGCCCTATACAGTGATCTGGTCTTTGAACTAACCCTAGCCCCCGCAAGCCAAGTTGTCCGAGGGTCAGACACAAACAAGCTCGTGTACAAGTTGGAAAACATCCAGCTGGAGTACGAGACGATCAGAAGTAAGGAGCTGGCCGATGAAGCAACAAGCACTTATACTAGTGGTAAGGGGTTCGCCTATGACTTCGTAATGCGAGATCGGGTGCATCCCTTCTCAAAAAGCGGGGACACTCGGATGAATCTTCGGGTAAACCCACAGCGCAGGTCTCTCAAGGGCATCCTCTTGCTGTTCATCAACCCCTATGCTGCGGGTGCAAGGGACTCTGAGAACTATTTCAATCCCGACATAACCAAAGTTAAGGTAACCGTAAATGGGGTTCCAAACAGGGTATACAACGAGGGTATCTCCGGCACTGACATGTGGGGTGAAATCTCCCGACACTTTCACACGCGTGGCAGGCCCAACATGAATCTGACCAAATATCTCACAGGCAACAAGTTTGGTCTCTGGATTGACCTGCGGTCCATGGCTGACCCAGCTCTGCACGGCAACGGCCAACGGCTCGTCAACACACAGGATGGTGTGCAACTCGAGATTGAACGAAACGGCACAGGCTCGGGAAATGCAAACTGCCACATTTTCACCATCTCAGACTCACAGTTGAACATCATTAGCCGGCAGCTGGAATCTGTACAGTACTAAAATATACATGCATATATACATATACATACCATGGCCACAAGCAAGATCAACTTCTATGATAAGCCGACTCCCCTGCCATCCACCGGACCATTGTCATACAATGAAATAGAAAAACTTCTGGCAAAGGCGCCCTCCCCACCGACACATGAACCAATTGTTTGCAAACCAACTAATATAGGCGTTGGCTATGGACCCAAGAAAGCTGCCATTCAACGCACTAATCGTGGGTCCCACTAACTCTGGCAAGACACAGTATCTTCTAAACCAACTGCGCGGCCCCTTTAGGGGTTGTTTTGATTACAATGTTTTATTCTGCCCCACATTTGTCAAGAACAAGACATACAATGGCTTCGTGGACCGTGATCCGCACATCTTTGTGATTATCTGCCAACAGCATGAAATCGAAGACTGGTTGAAGCTGGCGAGCTTCTTTTTCACAGGCACTAACACTTTATTCATTCTCGATGACTGCGCCGCCTCCAAAGATGTCAAAGGCCGCACAAGCCAGCTTGTCAATCTGGGGTTCAGCGCAAGGCATGACGGTATATCCGTGTGGGTCTTAACACAGCAGATCACCAGCATAGCCAAGCCATATCGTGATAACATTGCAGCGATCGTGCTCTTTTACACACCCTCCAGCAAGACAACTAAGGCCATCTTCGAAGACTATGCCGGCGAGCTCTCCCATGAGGAGTACAAAGAGTTTATCGCAAGGCTCAAATCCCGCAAGTTCTCCCACCTGGTTTTCTCTCTTAGGCACCCGTATGGAATTGAGTACAAGGTTTAAGGTTTAAACATATATATACCATGGATGCACCAACCAGCCTACACAAGCTCACTGTGCTTTCACAGCTTTTGGATGAATTGCACAAACACACACTTGATGCACAAAACAAAATTATCAAAGCCGCTAGTGAGGAAAATCTGCGCCTTATGCTTCTCAACAGATATCCCTTGCGGTTGAATTCTATGCCAGACACCATGGCGGGGCTTATACGTGAGATTGAAACTCTTTTACCAGCCATCAAGAGAATTATCGAAAATTAAAAAACACACATATATACCCTGATGATGGCACAAGCAGCTGAAGACCAGCACGACTGGAGCGAAGTAATGCAGATGCTGGAGGCTGCCCCTGATACCGCACCTCCTACAGGGCTCGTGTGTGACGATGGTATTCCTGCCAAACGTGAGCAGCTGGCAATCCTTGTTTCAACAGGCAAGGCCAAAGAAGCTATCGGTGTGCAGCTCACACATGATCAAGTGAAGCGCCTTTCAGACAAGAACGTTGACAAGTACTTCAAAAGGTACGAGGCCTATGTCGGCAACAAGACAACAGAATCACTAGTTGATTCAGCCATAATGCTCTTGTCCAAAGGAGTTGGCCTGGTGGTCGACCTTGATGATGTCAAGGAATTACAGAAAGAACTCAAAAATGATTACATCATCTACCAGGAGCTGTCAAATCTTGCTGGAGGTCTTGCCCTGAGATGCGGCCGATGGCTGGCACTTGCCAATGCTGCTCTCATCACAACAAGTTTGAACGAGAGCCTGATCACAAGCCTGACTTAATAGAATTGGAACCACAGCCAACACATCCAAGCAGAGACAGTGAAGGTTATCCACTTGAGGGCTTTGATGAGGTTGACACATGTTTTGATGAAATTTTTGACACATAATCTGGCAGGAACCTGGCAGGAACCTGGCAGGAACCTGGGCAGGAACCTGGCAGGAACCTGGCAGGAACCTGGGCAGGAACCTGGCAGGAACCTGGCTGAAACCTGGGTGGAACCTGGGCGGAACCTGGCAGGAACCTGGCTGGAACCTGGCTGGAACCTGGGCAGGAACCTGGGCAGGAACCTGGGGCAGGAACCTGTCAGGAACCTGGGCAGGAACCTGGCAGGAACCCGGGCAGGAACCTGTCAGCACACTTGTCAAATTTTTCAAAGCATAATATATACCCCACTATGGCCACACCACTCGAGGCGATCCCTGAAGAAACTCAAACTCCAACTCCAACACCTGCACGTGTTACCTCTGAGGCCCCGAAAAGAAAGCCTGCAAAAGAAAAGAACCCCGGCCGTGTTGCTGCTGGCAAAAGGGTAGCAGAGCACAACCGTCTGGCCCGTGAAGCAAAGAAAAAGGCCGAAGCACAAAAGGCCGCAACCTCAACAAGTGACACCAGTGCTGCAAACCAACCCTCAACAAGTGACATAACAACTGACACCAACAACAACTCAATCTTTTATATTCTGGGAGTTGGGGGGTTGGCTGTCTCTGTTATGGGTGTTTATTACCAACGCGAAGCCATAATGCAAAAGCTTGGCCACAAATCAAACACACTGACCCCACCACCAGCAAACACACCGACCCCACCACCAGAACAACCCCCACCTCGAATTCCGGTAAGACAAGGAATCAAAAAAATGGAATAAAAAATAAACACATATGTATACTGCACACAAACCATGGCTGACAATAAGCTTGTGAAGTCTATCCTCGACGCCGCAACAATAACTGGCCTTGTCGCTGGTATTGGTTGGATTGGGAAAAAGACCATCAAAGAAAACTTCACTGCCGACCCCAGTGCAAGCTTGATGAACTATGTCAAGTTCACAGCCGTCATGGCTGGCAGCATCGCGCTGAAGAAATATCTCGAGGACCAGAAAATCCTCCCAGACAACATGTAAAACCATATGTATACACACAACCACAATGGCCAGCATTGCAATAATGACCCTTGGCGCTGTTTTGAATGCTGCAGCTTTCACTGGCGGTAATTATCTCGCGAAGTATCTATCTGGTGATAATGGAAAGTCAGCAATGGATGAGAAAATCCGGCATGACAAAGCTCTGGAACAATACCAAGCGGCTTACGCCAAATACCAGAAGGACCGCACTAAGCTCCTCGACTGGATTGCAGCCAACGATCGGATAAAACACCAAGCTAGCCAAAACTTTCAAACCACCGACCAAGCCCTGGTCTTGTACAACCAGATGCATAAATCGCAACCTGATAAACAAATCAAAGATTACAAAGAGCCCCAGTTCTCAGACTTCTACAAACCCAGCCAACAACAGCAGACTGGTGAACTTGCGTTTATTGGAGGCACCCTTCTTGCAGGTGGGTATGCGGCCTATCGCCTTCTGTAAAAAAATCGGCAACACAATACATAAGTATATACCATCCCTATGGAAGCCAAACTCTCAAAGATCTATTACAGTCCTAAAGGCTACTGGAAAGGTCTTGCTGCTGTCAAAAAGCTAGCTGCAGCAGCCAAGGTCTCTGAAGAGGCGGCAAAGAAATGGCTCGTCAAACAAGCCCTTTGGCAAGTTTACCTCCCTGCACCACGCCATATACCTCGGCCTAAGTTTGATGTCCAGACTCCTAATGCAGTGCATCAAGCGGATCTACTTTTTTTGCCACACGACAAACTGCCTCATGGGCGAAAGATTTACAAATATGCTTTGACAGTTGTTGATGTGGCTAGCCGTTACAAAGCAGCAGAGCCCTTGACTTCGAAAGAGTCTGATGAAGTTTCGAAGGCGCTTATACGTATTTACAGGCGCGGGCCTTTGAAATGGCCACAACTGTTGCAAGTCGATCCGGGAACAGAGTTTATGGGAGCTGTGACTAAAGAGACTGGGGCTCATAAAACAACCATTCGTCGTCGGCGTGTTGATATCCACAGAGACCAAGGGATTGTTGAAAGATTCAACAGAACCCTGGCTGAACGATTGTTTGGTTACCAGTACGCTGTTGAAATGAATCTGCCCTCTGGCCGTTCTACCGCTTGGGTTAAAAGATTGCCAGATGTTATCTCTGCCTTGAACAATGAAGTGACTCAACTCACTGGCAAGAAACCTGCACAAGCAATCAAAGAGAAAGCAACCTCAGCCAAGCCTGCAACCCCATATACTAGGCCTGTTGGGGTGAATGAAAAGAAGCTCCCACCTAGGGTGAACTTAAGATATCTGTATTACCCCGGTGAGCGTGAGGGTGGTAGTCGACGAGCGACTGATCCAATCTGGTCTTTGAAAGTCTACCAAATACAAAGGATTGTCACCAAGCCAGATGCGCCGGCCGTCTATTATCTGTACGACGGACCCAAGCGCGGGTTTGTGCGTGAGGAGTTGATGGTTGTGCCACCGGGCACTCAGTTGCCACCGGTATCTTTGTGACCATATGCAAGCGTATGGACACCATCGTCTTTTATCCAGCGCTTTGAATCAAAGGGAGAGAGCGTTGTCTTGATGATGTGCTCACCGAAGATTTGATGGCCTTTGCTTCGGAGCCTGTCCATCCCATGCTTGAAGGTTAGCCGGCCAAAGAGAGCTTCCTTGTAATTCTGGTGGGTAATCTCTTTCTTTGTGACAACCTTGGTGGTGCCCTTTGCTTTCTTGATGTTTTTGTCGTCCTCTAGTAAGATAGAGTACATCTTCGAGCGAAGACATACAACCTCTGAGATGGGCACACCCTCGCACTCGTCCTTCATCTTTCCGATGACCTTCTTGTTAAGCTGACTGTGGAGTGGATGGTCCTTGGGATAGTCACTTGTGTCGTAGAGTTCATCCCGAAGGTTTTCCATGTCTTTGTAAACATTATCCGTCTTGATCTCGAGGAGCAGAGAGTCTGTGTCTGTGTAAAGTAGGTCTACGCGTGGACCATATTTCAGCTTGAGATGTTTGTAATAGAAGTCATACATCAGTGTTTTGGAAAGATCAAGGATGCACATGCCTGTGTAGACTGGGCGGTTGAAGAGGATTTTCTCCCTGTGCATCTGGATCCCCGCCATGTTAACTCCAAAGACTGTTGCTCTGGAAAACAGCGGGCTTGCGATAAGCTTTCTAATCTTGTCTTGCTCGTGCGATCGGACAAGCTTCATGTCGATTCGATTTCTGAGGTTCTCCATTGTCTTACCGAAGACTGAGTTGTTCATGAGCTTGAAGAAGTTCTTCTCAAAATCGGAAGTGGCCTTCTTTCTGAGCTCGGTGTTCAGGGAGATGTATGGCTCCATCCAAGCCCTCTGCTCGAACTTGAGCATTTTGTGGATTTTCGTCAACTTCATTCCCAGATCCAGGTACTGCTGGAGATTTCTGTAATGCAACACATACCGAGATTTCTTGTTTAGGGTAAGGAGCAGCTTCTGTGTCTTGTCTTCTGACTGTCCCTTTGCTAAGGCCCTTTGGTATGGAGACATCCATGTCTTAGGAACGGCCTGACTTTCTGGGGCAAGAGGATAAGCGTTGTGCTCATCGTGCAGCTCCTCGGGGTACTCAAGATCAACCTCGAGGATGTAACCAATCTTTCTGTTTGACCTCCACTTCCTGATCTGGTGTTGTGTTGGAAAGACAGGGCACCATGCGAAGTTGCCAACTGGGAGAGGCTGACTCATGGCCCATCCATATAGATTGTTAGCGTCGAGATACATGATGTAACTTGACTCTTCGTTGGGGTTGTGATCGTGAAGATAGGGGTTGTTAGCCTTGCAGTACCGCCTGCTCTCCATGGATATACCACCTCGCAAACCTCTTTCAACAAAGAGATGCATGTCAACATCTGTGAGCAGCTCCAGGTTGATGCCCGTATACCTGAGAAGGGCGTCCCATGAGAGGCCAGGGCTTGTGTAATAATGTGCCGGGTCAAGCTTGTAATGTTGCAGACATGTTTTTCTGAAGTTCTCGAAAACATCGGCCAGAAGAAGCACATCTGTCATGAGGTAGAGATCGTGGTAATCTCCAAGCGTCTTGCATCCAAATACCTCCCACACTTTTTGCGCGTGGGCGTATTCCTTATCTGAGATGCTTTCCTTCTTGAGCTCGCTGTAGAAGGCATCCTTCGGCGGGAGAGAGGTCTCCTCGAATCGAGCCCATGAGTCCATGTATTCGTATGGGTAGATCCCTTTTTGCAGGAGAAGGTTGCGTTTGGCTTGGTTCTTCTCATAGCTTGCCGTGATTGTGAAGGACTCTGGCTTGTTTGCTTCAACCAGGGCACTGAGGCTTGACTGCATGAACTGCAAGCTGTCAATGAACCTCAGCTTACCGATGGAGAAAGAGATGTATTTCTCCATGTTGTTGGGGATGCATGTCAAATCGGAGTGAATGTTTGCAATTCCACTCATGATGTGGTGTGCATCATAACCCTTCAAGTTGTGAAAGTTTACGGGGATAATTTCCGTTTTCGGGTTGGTTCGGAAATAGTTGATGTTGCAAAAACTGTGAGCCGCACCCCGATATTTACCTGTAATGTGGCAATGATCTTTGACTGCGTCTCGAACAGAGTCTTGGATTAGAGACTCCCCGCAGAAAAGACAGTCGACCTGCTCGAATAAATTTTCTGTGATGGGCTTCCATTTGTTTCTTGGCCCAACAAATGGGAACTCTTCTAACTCACCATCCTCGCCCTTGATGTAAGTTTTGAATGCCTTTTGATAACATTTGTTGGTGAAGCGATGAATAAAGCCCATGTATTCTCCTGTGTTTGGATCATAGACTTCAGTTGCATCCCTGTGGTTCCTCTTGGTGAGAGACTTGTTACAAATGTGACAGTCAGTTGCGCGGTTGAATTCAATCCATTCCTTTCTCGTCATTGAGAGTGGTACCTTGTCTTGTAGTTCGTCTCTGATCACTGCTTCCAGCTGCTGAAGGCTGTTAAGAAAGACTGGCACAGCGTCCTCTCCTCTGTATAGGTAAGGACCCTTTGTCTCCCCATCAGAGCGAACAGCTAACATGCAGAACCCGCAGGGTTTATGTATGGATGTCGTAGTTGTACTGCTCTGTTGGGGGTCTGGTATGCGCCCATGGACTTTTTCGACAATGCTTTCAAAGTCAGCATGAATAACCCAAGGCTTCTTCATCTGGTTCTGAAAGTTCTTAAAGTGGAGGAAGTTTTCGCCTTCTTTGGGCATTTCAACTCGTGCCGGCCTGCCTTTGACTCCCCTACAATAGAAGAGATGATCGGTGAGAACCCTTTCTGAAGAGAAGGGTTGGAGACACCTGTCACAGTGATGCATGCGACGTCCAACATTGAACTCACTGTGTAGAAGTCTGCTCATGCTCTTGATGTAACAATAATGCGAAGTGTGTATGTCTGTGAGCAACAGCAGATTAATCCTTCGCAGATTGGGATCCTCTTGCTCACTGTCTCTGATTACAGCCACCTTGTTGTTTTTTCAGCCATAAACATTGATTGCAAGGTTGTTTTGACGTTCAACCTTAGAAATCTGACTCAATGGCGTTGGAAAATCAACTCCAGTGCAGTCTAGGCCATCATCAATGGGATAACTTCCTGGTCTGTCTGAATGCGCCTCGGCAGGGAACAATGCCGATCGCAGTGCCCAACGTAGACACTGATTGTCTCTGTTCTTCACATTGATGATTGCCTGCTTCGACCTGAGTTTTGATGGCGTTGGGATAAATGTGCCGCCTCGTATAGGCTTGTACAGCCCGAATTCAAGGTAAACAGTTTTGATTTTATCAACCACCCAACCAGAACCTAACTGCTGCCCTCTAGCAATCTCTTCCTTAAAACCATTCACAATGTCTTCTAGAAAGCCTTCCTCTCGCAGCTTATAGATATGTGTCACAATCAGTGGTTTAACGTTCCAAAAGAAGTGATTCATTTCTCGATTATTACCACCTGCCATTGAAAAGTGAACATCGAATGACAAAGTGACCTTCACCCCGCCAAGCTCTGTGACTTCGCGTGCAATTATCTGGAGAATGGCCGCCTTATTAGTTATGAAGAATGAATTCAGGTCCTTGATTTGGTAATCATCAGGGACATTCATCTTATAATCATGCAGCGAATTGCCGAAGTAATCGTGGTTCCTTGGATTGAAGTCAAGACGTTGAGCCTCCATGTTATATACAGGGATTTCATTTTCTCCAATTGCTGGTCTCGTATCGGGCCTCTGTGTCATTGCCATGTGGGTTGTTATATGCGGGGATGGGGTTTCTTCAATTGGTGGTCTCGTGCCGGGACGAGCGGGTCGCCCGCTCTTGTTAAACAAGGCGGCGTTGCCATTCTTGTAGCTGAAAATACTGATTTCAAATGCTTACAATGGAAAAAAAGATTTTTCTGCATGTAGAATTGTTAGTGTTTTAACTGAACTCGACGACACCAAAATTAATTTGGTTGATACTTATGCACCCACGAATCCAAGTGAACGTAAATGCTTTTATGATACAATTCATGAATATTTTTTCAGAACTCTTTTAAAATTACTGGCGATTTTAACTGCATTGAAAATGTTTCTGATAAGTTTGGAGGAAATCTTACAATTTCCACGGATTTGAAAGATCTGCACAAGTATTCATCGTTTATTGATATCTGGCGCAAAAAAAAAAAAACACGGCCGACTGAAAAATACAATGCACAAGGTTTAACGCGGATAAAACTATCGGTACACGTTTGGATAATTTTTTTATTGCTCAGGACGTGTATGATTCCTTTCTAAAATGTGAAATTTTGCCTTGTGTTTTTTTCCGATCATGATTCTGTTGATTTATCCGCAATTTGCATAATGCATTTTCCCGTGGACCAGGACTTTGGAGGCTAAATTTAGAATTTAATATTTACGATATGATCTCAGAAATTATTAAGAAACATGTATTGTACCGGAAAGCATTTAATTCCATTCAAGCTTGGTGGGATTTTCTTAAAGAATCTATAACAGCTATAGATTTTGGTCGAAGTAAGCAACGCATATTTAATCACGATAAGGCCACGCAACTATAATTTCTTTGATCGAAGCAAAAGGGGCTCTTATTGAAGGAGATAACTTAGCGAAAACCACCATAGAAACGCTCGAAAGAGAAATTCGAACCGTTAATTTATCCCAAGTGAGAGGAAACCAAATTCGTAGCAGAGTCAAATGGCTTGAAGAAGGTGAAAAACCTAGCAAATTCTTTTTTACGCTCGAAGCAACACGGCTCAGAAAAATACTGTTCATTCTATTTATAACTCCGCCGGTGTTAGTCTTTTAACAAGACTCCGGCTCATTTCGATTTTTACCGTAATTTGTACTCGCAAGAACCTGTTAATTTAACAGTCCAAACCGAATTTTTGAACAAACTTGAAAACAGATTAGAGCGAAATTTTATCCTGCGAAGAATCAGTTTTATCTTTGGCTAAAATTACCCACGCAATGCGTGGACTTTCTTCAGGGAAACCCCCCGGTTCAGACGGATTACCTCAAGAATTTTACGCTAAATTCTGGGATCTTTTTGGTCTTATTTAGTTTGGAAAATAATTCTTTCAGTGATTCAATGCAAGGAGGCGTGACTAGGTTACTTTACAAGAAAGATGATAGGAAAAACTTAAAAAATTGGTGACCCCTCCATTTCGCTACTCGATGTTGATTACAAAATTTGTTCAAAAGCTCTTACAAACAGACTTTCAAAAGTGTTACCCTCGATTATTCAAGAAAATCAAACTTGTTCCGTTCCGGATAGGACGATTTTTGAGAATTTATTTATTTCTCTTGCGTGACACTCACTGTCAAGCAAATATGAAAATTATAGCTAATCGTAATTCCACTCAAGTCGGGGGTGAGGCAGGGAGATCCCCAGTCTCCACTTTTGTACATTTTATGCGCAGATGTTTTGGCTACCAGTGTAAGAAAGGATGATGCTATTGAAGGTTTTCTCCTTTCAGAAGCCCGAGGAAAGCGTTTTAAAATTCGCCAATATGCGGATGACTCCACATGTTTTGTGAAGTACATTTTTTCTTTAGACAAATTGTTTACCTCACTTCATAAATACGAGACAGGTACAGGGACTAAATTAAATGCCATGAGGTTAGGAGCTTGGTGCTCACATCCAGACAATCCTTATGGCCTGACGTGGGTGTCAAGAATGTGAATCTTGGGTGTCTGGTCTAGCAATGGTAATGCAAATTTGAAACCGGATAACTGGCTACCCACGCCTTTCCAAGCTAGATTAAAATTTGAACCTGTGGAAGGGTGTGGGGTGTTTTCACTCCCACCCTATCGGCACTACTCAATACTAGGTTTTTAGTTAATGTTAAGACTATTTTCTTTTACCTATGGACTTCTGCTTACGATGAGAATGACATGCGAGCGCGCTTTTTCATTAAGACGATACTTATGGTATATGGGTTTTTCGAAATAAGGCAACTTTCCACAATGGCACCGAGAACTCTCGGGCCACTGTATGGGACATAAGGAATGACATCACAACACAGTTGCAAATTGATTTCTCCCGAATGACCGAACAGAAATTTTCTGCTTTGTGGTGTCATCCGAATATTTGTGAAGCTTGTGACTCATAATTGAGCTACTGGCAACTCATCATTTCCAAATCAGTTTTTCGCAAGCTTTTAGCCAACAGGGTGTCCAGGCGTCCTGTGGACGCCCACTTTTTGCACCTAATCCTTTAAAAAATTATGATGGAAAATATCTTCTGGACGGCCACTTTTCAATTTCTGGCTAAAAGCGGGTACCTTATTATAGGAAATTAACAATGCACTTTATTAACGCGATTTTACAAAATTCGCGTTAATTTAATGTATCTTAATTAATGTCGATGTAAATTTAATGCACGCTATTTTACAACATTCGTTATTTTAACGCACCTTTATTTCATTACAAAACCTTATTAGTTCATGACTCCTCTATTGGCTCTTAAAGAGTCACATTTTACGGAGGCTTTGAAAGATCTTTTGAATTGATAGGGTCTAGTTAGGCTTCAAAACCAAATTTTCGGCTTTAAAAACAACTTAGAAACATCCGTGCACTTGTCTTGGAAGGTTTTATTGACGGAAGCCAAAACGCAGTTTGGCGTTCAGAAATGTAAAGTGCGAGTTTGCAGAATTATGAAAATCGCAGTAAATAAAGCAAGATGCTTATCGAAAAATTCGCGTTAATTTAATGCATGTAAACCTAACTTTTGAAAAATTCGCGTTAATTTAGTGTAACGTCAATTTTCTTCGCGTTGTCAACGTGCATTGTTAATTTCCTATAATACGGTAATTTTCCAGATGCAACAGATGTATTTTATTCGGAAATTAGTCATACTAGTTATTCTAGACCGAGAAAATGTTGTTTTGTGAGCTATTGTCTAATTTGTGCGGTCTAAATGTACTGTGCAGACGGTCGCGTTATACGCTTACTGTTTTTGAGAATTGCTAAAATTGAAAAATAGTCTGGTCGTCAATCTTAATTCTAATTTTTCTTGTGCTTCCGACCTTTCACCTAAGTTAAGCTTATCATTATCGTTTCTGTTCAGAGAGCTCCGCTGTTAGGCAAAGCCTATCTATATATATTATTCTGTAACCTTTCAGCCATTCATTTTGTGTAAATAAACGCGCTTTTTTACTCTCTTAATCTGTAACAATAAAGTTTTAATTTTACTTTAAGAAAGATTACCAAGGTTACAGATCCAAAACCGGATTTCGCGTTCCTTTCGGCCGCGAAATCTGGCAAATCTCGGATCAACAATCCGTTTTTGGATTCTCCGAAAGGAACACACCCTATATGTTTTTTCGCTGAAAAAAGGTGAAAAACAGGCATTTTTCTTAAAAAATGGGTTGACCACATGTTACTTATGACGTCATATCTCGTTACCATAGGAACCGGTTGTCGCCAAACTTTACCAAACTGTGTCTCAAGGATAAATGAACAGCTATTTTAAACGGCATGTGCTAATCTTAAAAGGTCTTGAAAATATCGGGTGGCAACCCCCCCCCCCCCTTGTATGTCCGACGGTTAAAGCGTTTCTATACAAGAAAATTTGCCTACAATAATGCGATAGTTGAGGGCTAAACAGTTCGTACGAATAGGTTTACAAACATAATCTCTAATCCTGAAAGAAGTATCTTCGTATTGCACGAAACCGAGTACCACTCTTGAAATTTATTCCAAAATGACTTGGCCTGCCTACAGTGTATAAACAAATGCCACATGGTTTAACACTCTGAAGGACAAAAGACCATTGCAGAAAGGAGAGGCAACTTTTTTTCATTTTATGTAACAAGCTATTTGTTGTTAAAATGTGGTGAATAATTTTATATTGGAACATCATTAATTTAACTTATTTTATAGTTTGAAAAGGTAAAAGATAAATTTTATTTAAGTCACCCTTATCAACACCATATGCGAGCAGTTTTCTTTTTCTCCCAAGTGGGTGGAGGTAATTTTTCAAGGTCCAACAGCATAATATACATTGCTTTGCATGTCAGCGAACAAATTGAGGTAGAAGGCGAAGATGAGTTTTTGGGGCCTTCTTGTAATAGTTTTTTTCCAACTTTTGGGAATGGAAGAAAGAATACTATAATATTGTAAAAAAAAAATACATCTAAGTTTAAATTTATTGCGAAAGGAGTTAAACGGAAGAAAGTGGCCTTCTTGGGAGTCAAATAGGTCTGAGATTTATTTTATCCTTGCACTGTACCAATGCGGAATGTATAACATTTTTCCGTTTACACTTATAAATCTGTTATTCCAGATTGTCTGAGAAAGAACTTCATTTTTATTTTTAGGCTTGGTAATTGCGATGTTTTTGCCAGTATAAAATAATTTGTTTGTAGAAGGTAGGAAGATTATTGTCACGATTAACAATTGTCGCGACTGACATTTACATTTAATTTTGACATACCATTTTGTACGCATTGCATGCCTGTTGTTAGGTCACGTGATGAGCTGTATATAAGCGACCTCGTGGTCGCCGCCATTTTTGTTAACACATTGTAATTAAATTGGTTGGGCTTCGCAAATGAGAGTCCTCGTTTTGGTCGTATTAGGACGTTTTAAGCGACAAAACTTTGGTCAATAACAATACAATAACTTTATTTATTCACGGAGTCCTTATCACTAAAAGGTGGTCTTCTAAAGAGTCGTGCACATTAAACCTAGTAGAAAAAGTTAAGACTTAAAAATTACAAAACTCCTATAATAAATGCTAAACTAAGTTAAGAATATACTAATATACAATAGCGGAATAAAAACTATTTCTATTTCGGTCCTTCGAGCCGGATGCTAAACCAGTGGAAAAACTCGTGGTATTGGTGAATATTTTGCGGGAATGGATGGAAATTTGATCGAATGTGGCGACCACACGGATCAACCATCGCGGAGCATGGAAAACTTGGAAAACGTGCAGTCAACGGAGGTGAGTCAACCGGTCAACGTCATGCAATCTACACTGAAAAACAAGAGATCAACTGTTAAAAGAAAGATTACCATTCATTTAAAAAGTTTGGCAGCTTTGGTTGAACAGTGCGGTAGTAAAACTCGAATCGATAGAATTATGGCTGACTTGAGGTTATGTTTACAACAAGCTGAGGATTTTAACGTTCAATATTTATCGTTTGTACCTGAGACTGAACACGATAAAGTTCTGGAATGGTATGATGTGGAGTTTGGTCGAGTTAACGAAGCATTAGATGAAGCAGTGGTCCATTTAGAGGAGCGTGCGGGCGAGGAAGCGTCAGTATTGAGTTCGGTTATTAGTCGAAAATCCAAATCTTCGCACAAGAGTGGTAAGGATCCAGTTGCAGTTAAAGCGAAAGCAGCAGCAGTTCAAGCGTACGCTAAAAAACAAAAGGAACTTGCAAATGAAAAATTGAGAGAGATTGAAAGTCAGGCTGAGCTGCAAAGGAAACTGTTGAAGGCTAAGGAAGACGCAGAGAGAGCGCGATTGGAATTAGTGCTTGAGTTAGAGAAACAACGTTCGATGTCTGAAGAAGCGCAGAAAACAAGGCAACTGGAGGCCGAAGCAATCCGTCTGAAGGTTGAGGTTCAAGCTTTAGAAAATGAAGACTATGGACAGGAAAGTTTGGAACAACGGATGAAAGATTTCGAAGGAGAAGAAGGTGAGACTAACCCTATCCCCCCGGACAATGGAACTGATTTGCCCGACAGTGGAAATCCTATTGCATACACATCAACACCCAAACAAGGTACTGAGCTTCAGCAGTTAAAGGTCAAATTTGGTCAACGAAAGGTGATCACTAATGGAGATTTACAACCTGATTCAACTACCAGGACAATTGTTTTGCGGTCGTCTTTGGACTCTTTACCAAAATTGAAGCTTGACACCTTTGATGGCGATCCGATTCATTGGAGTGATTGGATTTCAATGTTCCGGTCAATCATTGATGATGCAGACATCTCCTGCAATGCTAAGATGCAACACCTGCAGAATGCGGTCACTGGTAGAGCGAAGGATGCAATAGCAGGCTATGGTTACAGCGGAGAACTGTATGCAGAATCCCTTCAGAAATTGGAATCAAGATTTGGAAAGTCTCACATTGTGGTGAAAGCTCATTTGAACCGCCTACAGAAATGGAGCAAGCTGAATGATGAGCGTTTACACGAAGTCCGGCGCTTCTCGGATGTTGTATCAACTGCTGTTAAAACCTTCGAGCGCCTTGGTTATGTTGAAGATTTGCATGCTGCAAACAATCTGAATATGGTTGTTGACAAGTTGTCTCCTTCTCTCTGTGACAAGTGGAAAGAGTATAAAAGTGACAAAGGTTTAACCAAGGCTAACCTTTTAGACTTTGAAAAGTGGATTGAAGTCCAGGCTGATGTTCAATACCCCCCTGGAGAACATCCACAGAATGCAAATAGTCCGTTTGTCTACAGTGCATTTGCACCACCTGATGAGGTTCAATACCCCCCTGGAGAATATCTACGCCCTAAAGCAAGTGGTCGATTACCTTCAGTACCATGTGTCATGGGAGACACAATGTACCACAAGCTGCAAAATTGCCCCAAGTTTAAAGTACTGTCTCTGTCTGTCCAAGAGAGATTACAAAAGGTCAAGGAGTATGGATTATGCTTTCGTTGTTTTGGACAACATTGGTCCAATAGGTGTAGATCCACTAAACAGTGTGGCATCAATGGTTGTACTAAACTGCACAATGAACTGTTGCACAGACTCACCACTGACAATGGCAGTTCCACTTCCCCTCCACACCCTGAAGTACCACCTGCACAGCACAGTCCCCCAGAGCCTCAAGTGGAAAGCTCAAATATCATGCAAGCTAGCAACAAGTCCCGAGTCTTACTGCAAGTGATCCCAGTAACACTGTATGGTCCCGGTGGACAGCTCAACACCCACGCCCTCCTAGATCCTGGAAGTTCTTGTTCCCTGGTTACGGAAGACATTGCAGATCAACTCAGTTTGGTCGGTCCGTCTGAATCCCTCAATCTGTTTGGTATTCAAGTAACTTCACATCTCAAAACAAAAAGAGTTTCATTTGACATAAGTCCTGTTAATGCACATGCGACTCGATATCCTGTTGAGAATGTATTGGTTGTTGAAAAACTGAACTTACCCCCAGTGACAGTAAACATGGAAAGTGTCAAGTCTCAGTGGAGTCATCTTGTAGACCTCGAACTAAAAGATATGGATAGAGCAGAGGTAAAGGTTGTACTTGGTAGCGATGCCACTGAAATCATTATTCCACGTGAGGTACGTGAAGGACCTAAAGGTTCACCCTTTGGTGTTAAAACTAAACTTGGTTGGACGGTCACTGGAAACCTACCAGGATATGTTCGCAATTCAGAGTCTGTTTACTTCGTTCATGTTGCTTCGCCTGAAGAGGAACTGAATGAACTTGTGAAAACTTGGTGGAAAACCGAATCGTTTGGATGCAAGTATGACAGCAAGGAACGACGCTCTAAAGAGGATGAAATGATTTTGGAGTCTCTGAATAAGACTACCCGCAAAGTTGATGGAAGGTACGAGGTTGGCCTTATTTGGAAGGATTCAGCTACTTCTTTGCCGAACAACAGAGTCATTGCGGAAAGGCGCTTAGAATTGTTGGAGAAACGCCTTGAAAGGGACTCACAGCTGAAAATCAAGTACACAGAAACCATAGAAAATGATCTGCACAAAGGGTACATCAAGAAGTTGGGGAATCAAGAATTGGCAGTCCCTGTCGCACATGATTGGCACCTACCGCACCACCCTGTGTTACATCCTCATAAACCCGGAAAGGTTCGGCGAGTTGGTGATGCAGCAGCCCGGTATCAAGGAACTTCCTTAAATGACTACTTATTATCTGGACCAGACCTTTTGAAGTCATTGGTTGGTATACTAATGCGCTTTCGTCAAGAGTTAATAGCGGTGTCTGCTGATATCGAAGCTATGTTCAACCAAGTCGCAGTCCCGGA
Source organism: Cladopsammia gracilis (assembly GCA_022457155.1). Lineage (NCBI taxonomy): Eukaryota > Metazoa > Cnidaria > Anthozoa > Scleractinia > Dendrophylliidae > Cladopsammia > Cladopsammia gracilis. Next base: position 142,164 of record JAJGOT010000811.1, on the reverse strand, counting down.
AGAAGACCAATCAGTATTGCGTTTCCTGTGGAGAAAAAAACCGTCAGATGAAGTGGAGGTCTATCAGTATGTTAGGCACATCTTTGGTGCTAAGTGTTCCCCTACATGCTCCAATTACGCCCTTCGAAGGACAGCCCAAGACAATAAAAACTTCTTTCCCTTGGAAGCTGAAGCTGTTGAAAGGAACTTTTACATAGATGATCTGTTCAAGTCTACGCCGTCCTTGTTGGAAGCGTGTAATCTGAAAGCTGGGCTGGTGAAGTTGCTCTCATTGGGCGGATTCAACCTGACTAAGTGGATTTCGAATGACAAGAATTTTCTCAATGCAGTTCCTGAGAAAGAACGAGCACAGTCCGTGCGAAATATTGGGGATGGAGACACCTTGCCTACTGAGAGAGCCCTGGGAGTCACTTGGGATGTCCAGAATGACACTTTCATCTTCAAGATCAAACCGAAGGCGCTGGCAGACACCCGGCGGAAAGTTGTCAGTCTTACTGCATCTATCTTTGACCCCATTGGTTTCGTAGCTCCATATGTTGTCAGGGCGAAAATATTTCTTCAATCTCTGTGGAAACTTCGCCAAGGCTGGGATGAGAGAATGCCTGAGGAATTTATACAAGAATGGGCTGACTGGCAGAAGGAGCTGGAGGCGTTGGCCAAATTCTCCGCGCCGAGGTTCTATCGCAGAGTGTCACTCCACCCGATGTCGATTCAGCTGCATGTGTTTAGCGATGCCAGCGAAACAGCATTTTGTGCCGTTGCCTACTTTCGTTTTGAGTTTCCTGGTGGTCAGAGAAAGTGTGCATTTATAGCGGCCAAGACTCGCGTCGCACCTGTTAAACCATTGAGCATCCCAAAACTGGAACTTCAGGCAGCAGTCCTTGGTGTACGATTGGCCAGCATGATCCAGAATGAACACGATTATGAGATCTCTACCGTCTGCTTTTGGAATGATAGCAGTGCTGTCATTGGGCAAATTCGTGGACCATCGAAGCGTCATCCTGCTTTTATTGCCAGCAGACTTTCTGAAATACTTGACGCTTCAGAACCAGACCAATGGCGCCACTGCCCTGGCAAACTTAACCCAGCAGATGATGGCAGTCGTGGCCTGAGAGCGGATGCAATTACTTCCGGCAGCCGCTGGTTAAATGGACCGGCCTTCCTTTTACTGCCAGAGGACCAATGGCCAGAGGATATTCTGAAGATAAAGCCTACCCCAGATCGTATTGCTGACGTGCCTGCGGAAGTTGTCCAGTTAGCTGAAGTTACTTCGAAAATAAGCCCTCAGTTTATGGACTTGTCCAGATACTCCTTATTTGGTAAAGTTTGCCGAATTACCGCTTATGTCCGAAGATTCATTTGGAATTGCAGAAGCAAACTGAAGGGCCAAGCAAGAACCAGTCCACTGGAAGTTCAAGAAATCAAGGAAGCGAAGCTGATGTGGATCAAGTTTGCCCAAAGGGAGGCATTTTCACATGAAATCTCCAACATTGAAGCTGGGAGACCTATTGGAGTCAAAAGTCGCTTGATAACCTTAACTCCTTTCTTGGATGAAAGTCACATTCTCCGGGTTGGCGGGAGAATTGGCGGTGCCGCTGTTCCCTACGATGTCCAACACCCGGTTATCGTTCCTCAAGACCATCAGCTAAGTCGTCTTATTATCCTGGATTGTCATAAGAAGCTTAACCATGAAGGCACAGGACATGTTCGGAACGAACTGAGGTTGATGTACTGGATCCCTCACTCCAGATCCACTGTGAGAAGAGTTCTCCTTGATTGTTCATTGTGCAAGAGAAGACGAATCAAGCCACAACCCCCTTTTATGGCAAGCCTTCCAAAGGATCGTTTGCAAGTAGCTCCACCATTCACAAAGGTTGGGGTCGACTACTTTGGTCCCATCATGGTCAAGCATTCTCGCAAGCAAGAGAAGCGTTATGGGTGTCTTTTTACCTGCACGGTCACTAGAGCGGTACACCTTGAGGTGGCGAAGTCATTGGAGACCGACTCGTTTATTAATGCTCTAAGAAGATTTGTGGCAAGGCGTGGCCCACCATCAGACATATACTCCGACAATGGTACCAATTTCGTGGGAGCTGACCGCGAGCTCAAGCAAAGTTTGCAGGAATGGAACCAGTCGCAAATTGCTGACTTCCTGTCTCAGAAGGAGATTCAGTGGCACTTCAACCCTCCAGGTTCCCCTCACTTTGGTGGCATATGGGAGCGATTAGTTCAGTCATGCAAGAAAGCTCTCAAAGTTGTACTCCATGCTCAGGTGGTCACAGATGAAGTCCTGGAAACAGCATTTGCAGAAACAGAGGCTCTTGTGAAAAGCAGACCCCTTACTGAAGTCAGTTTTAGTAGCAATGATTTGGAAGCCATCACACCGAGCCACTTCCTTATTTCCCGTGCGAATCCAGTGTTACCCTGTGGTGTTTTTGCTGACAAGGAAGTTTCTAGCAGGAAACGGTGGAGGCAGACACAAGTCCTTATTAATCAAGTTTGGGCCAGGTGGTTACGAGAATACCTACCTACACTGATTGCTCGAAAGAAGTGGAATCAGAGCACGCGCAATGTCAAGGTTGGAGATTTAGTTCTCGTCGTCGATGAGAAAACTCAAAGGGGATATTGGCCCCTTTCCTGGGAAAGATGACACCGTTCGCGTTTGTGAAGTAAAAACGAAAGCTGGACTGTACAAGAAACCAGTCGCGAAGCTGGCGCTGTTGGAGGAGTGTTCTACGTAATAAGTTTGTCGAACACTGGCGGGAGGATGTCGCGACTGACATTTACATTTAATTTTGACATTCCATTTTGTACGCATTGCATGCCTGTTGTTAGGTCACGTGATGAGCTGTATATAAGCGACCTCGTGGTCGCCGCCATTTTTGTTAACACCTTGTAATTAAATTGGTTGGGCTTCGCAATTGAGAGTCCTCGTTTTGGTCGTATTAGGGCGTTTTAAGCGACAACAATATTATAATTATAATTACATTTAAACAGTTCCGTGCCGCCAACACCTGCTAGGAGCGATTTTGGTATGTACTGCCATGGGGCATCTGAGTTTGAACACAACCGTTTAACCCAATTTAGCTTCAGTTCTTTATCAAAGAGAGACAATTCCTTCATATCTAGGCCACCAAACGTTTTTTGTTTCATAACAGTAGCTTTTTTTTATTTTTGCCGGTTTGTGATTCCAAATAAAGTCGAACGTAATCTTATTATTATCTTTACCGAAGTCTTTTGGGGTTTCCATAACGCTACAAATTAAGACGAGGTTTGAAAGTGCTAATGTTTTAATTATGTCATTTTCACCCTACCGTAGATCGAGAGGTATCTTTGGGACCACATATTTAATGTTTTCTTTAACGATCCTAATTTATCGAATAAATTTTTCCTTTCAGATGTTTCCAGATCGAATGTGAAATGTACTCCAAGTTCATAAACTGGCTCACTGCTCATTTGAAGATCAAGGATTGAGTCTTTTCTGTGATGACGCGTAGAGCCAAGCCATAACATTTCAGATTTTGGTTAATTTATTCTTAGACCAGAGCACTTTTCGAAAAGCGATAGTAAATCGAATACGTTGTACATTGATTGAACATCAGAAAGAAGTGCAGTTGTGTCATCTGCATATTGTGAAAGTTTAACTTCTTTATGCTCATCTATTGTGATACCTTTTATTTATTTTGAGTGCCTAATACTCTGTGAGAGTAATTTGGTCTAATTTAAGGTGTTTCCCTCCAGTTTCCATGCAACCGCACCGAACATTTTTGGGTGGCCGTTTAACTAACTTTCCTTTATTGAATTAGTATGAAACTTGCACAAACTATTATACATAGTTTGAAGTTTATAAGAGTGTAACAATTTTATAAATCGCATTTAAAATTACGGAGATAAACGAGAAACATTGAAATCACTTGAGTCTAAATTCCGAGCGATTGCGATGGCATCTAGAAAAATCAAAACTATTGCGATAAACTATGGGATTTGGCAAACAAAATATATAAAAACTAGATAATTTTGTCAAGCCGATTTCGAGTAAATCAGAAAAACATTTCGGACTTGTGATTTTGCATGTTTATAAGCACGTCCATAAGTTCCTCAATTAAGCTTATAAAAGTTTAATTTCTCAATCTCAAATTTACTCCAAAATGTGTGTATAGTGTATGAGATGAAACTATGAAAGTTTGAAAGCGTTTTTCGTTTTAGTTTTGGAGATTCAATTTTCTAAAGGAAACCATAGTTTTTTGACTGAGTGCTTGATATTGTTCAGTTGTTATTGTAAAATTGTCGGTTTTTCCTCCCATTCCTTTCGACATCCTGTAGAGCTAAAGTTCGAAATTACCAAGCCCAAACTTCGTTGCCAGTTCCTTCAAGCCCAGAAATTCTACCAAATGCCTCTTCACTACCGTCTGCAGATCATCGTTGATGGGTATGCGGCTTCGATGATGCTCGAACGCTGTATCGGAATCGATAAGGTAAAAGCCCACAATCGCTTTGATAACGCCACGAATAGACATATGGCAGAAATCGTTCCTTCTAAAGCGCGTGGCCACAGTAAATTGAGGAACATATAACAGTTATGTTAGAATCCGCCAAATTGTAAATTAATGATTAATTTTAAAAGACTTGTCAGTTAGACTTATTAACGTACTAGGTCTACTGGGAAACTCGAGCGTGGTGATTTAGTATAGTAAACGACTAAAAACGCATAAATATTATCCGAAAAGATTATTTACTAATTTTACAAAAAAATAATATCATGGTCTAAGCGTTTTATCAGGCGTCAGTAAAATCGAGTATAAATGAGATTTATTTGTCAGTTAAAATTTTAGCCATTTGTCAGTTGTCCTGACCCTCTTTTAGGGTCGCACTGTCCGTCCATGCTGTCGAAAACGTACATATAATGACATAAAAACAAAAACATTCCACAAAAAGCGTGTCCCTCCGGAAGCGGTTTCTTTCGTTTTCCCCGATTATTTTCAAAATTGGCCTGCCGCACCTATAGAGTTTTTTTCACATGACGTCATAAAAATTAAAACATCTAAAGTATACATCCTACAAAGCTGTTTCTAACATGGTATGTGGATACCAGTGTTATAATCTTTCACAAAAAAGTTTCAGGTTTTAACGATGTTTCGTTTTCGATTTATAAAGGTTGTAAAGGTGTCACGCACTTCGTCACGCTATTTAAGATTTTGAACTAGTTGAAAGTTATTAATGAATTGTAGATGCTTATAAGCCGATTTCATGCCTCTTATAGTGAATACAATATTTTGTGATGAGATTTTTGGTGTTATTAAAATAACACCAAAAATCAAAATCACAAAATGTTAATGATTAATTATTGATATTAATTATTTATATTAATTATTTATATTAATATAAAGTCTTGAAAGACTTTAATAGCAAGCGCGCTTTTAAGCGCTGTTTAGGGTCATGCATATTGTACCATTTGTGACGTCATGAGATTTAGCGTCCGAAGATATTTTTTTCAATCATCGGCAAGGGAAGGAGGAAATCTTACTAAACATACCCAGATGAGACCGATTAGATGAATTGAACTGGAGTTTCACGCAAACAACCTCTGAACTTTATGTTACAAAATCGAAGGAAAATTTGCCCTTCCCACCGACGACTACTTGACGATCAAACTTTTCACATTCCGCGAAGTTTGGGTGAAAACTTTACATTGTCAAGAAAGACTATTAAAAGGTCAACAAAACTGACCAAAAAAGAACAGACAAAAAGGAAACTAAAAGAACGGGCTTGAGAATAAAAAAGAAAAAGTCAAGGCAAGTCGTGTTTTTCTCGTTTAAAAACTGTCGAAATTTCGATCAGTGCGCATGCCCGAACTCAAATTCTCAAATACTTCTACAAATGGCAGAAGGGTTTAGTTTGCCGAACTGCAAACGATGTTATTGACTGTTCGGCCTCAATTTGGCTTGAGAATGGCCATAAAATGGCATTTGTAGCCTGAAAAAGCGTTTTTTGGTGGAAATTTAGGTGTCAAAGGGTTAACGTTTAAATTTTTGGCCGCCATGTTGGTGGGACACCAAGATGGCCGCTCCATACGTATACATTTTTTACTAAAAATGTCTATACTCATTCGCCTATAACTCTTGAATAAAATGCTCTTGCGCTTCTACAATTCCATAAACATTTTAGAATCGGAAACTGCTTCTCAGACGAGACATTTGCTCCGGGCGTGCGCGTTACCAAAATGAACTGTTGCTTATAATTATGTATGTATGCGCTATTGTTTTGCTTTTGGATTTCTATTGTTTTGGCTTTTGTTTTAGTTTTAAGAACGGTATGCATAACTAATGTGTTGGGTTAAACGGAAATCTTTCCGGCTGAAAAGTGCAAAATGACGGAGGTTTTTCGCTCGAACCAAAGCAAATTTCCCGCCGAAAATGTTTACTAGATTCCAATCTTTCCAAAACCGAGTGTGGATGTTGACATTGCGACTGTTAAAATGAGTTAGAACGCTTAAGGCGATGACCGCGCGGTCGAACTCCATACAAGCCTTTATACGAAATTGCTTACTTAACCCTATTCAGACTGGGCTTTTTTAGGCAATCTGTGACTGGGGGGGCTCCTCGGACCCCCCCCCCCCCCTTCATATCTCTGGAACCAGTAAGGCTAGGACCATGAAATTTTCACACAATGTTCATCTCCATACAAGGAAACCTCACACCCAGTTTTGACCCGCCACACCCAATTATGACGTCAAAATGACGTCATTTTTTGTTTTTCCGATGTTTCTTTGATATTTTTCCATCCAGATACTTAAAATATCAGATATAACTGTAAAATCATATTTTTAATATTAAAACGTAATAAATACAAACAAAGACACACTTGTAAAGCGAGAAAAGGCAAAAAAGGCGATAAAACTATAATTTTGAAATTATTGTCCGCCATCTTGGATCCGCCATCTTGGATCCGCCATCTTGGATTTCCTATTTTTTCGTTTAAATTAAAATTTAAAAAATATCTAAAAGAGAAAAGGATCAGAATGTATAAAACACGTATCAAACTAATGTCTTTTATCCAAACAATGAATTTAGAAGCGTTATTTAATAAATAGTACAAAATTTTTCTCAATAAGTAAAAGTGAGCAAAAATTTGCCTATCCCTCCCCCCCAAATATTTGATGTTACAAATTTTTGATGTCTTTCAAGGACTAGTCCCAAGAAAAAACTATTCTAACAAGAAAATGCACTATAAGTCAAAGAACAAGATCTTAAAATAAAAAAAATTCAACATATTTTAATATTTTGAAAACCTATGTGTCAAAAACCGGTTGCCATGGCAACATGGTTAATCACACTGACATGTTATGGATACCAAAATGTCCCTAGATAAATTCTAGGAAAAGTCAGAAAATTTCAGCCTCATAGCTATTTCGGTGTAAGAGTTATCACAATTTTACTGGAGGGGGGGGGGTTCGAAAAGCCCCCCCCCCCAGTCTGAATAGGGTTAAGGTAAAAATGACGGTACTTTTTTTAAAAGTTATTAAAATATTTTAACGTTTCTAGATAGAATAGTAACCATATTACTGGAATCTGAGTGTGGATTTCAGAAAAGTAATTCATAAATTGCCAGGCCATGCATTGACAGAAGAACATGCGAATAGATAGCGACTAATAGAAGCCAAAATTGGCTCAGTTGAAGCATAGTGCACTGAAGAAATGGCAAAATGACGGGGTTTTTTTCGCTCCAAGTAAATCATATTTCTCACCAAAATGTTCACAAGATCCCAGTCTCTTCAAAAACGAGTGTGGATGTTGACATTATGCCTATTAAAATGAGTTATACGGCTAAAAGCGATGACCGCGCGGTTGAACTTCATATAAGCCTTTACTTGACATTGGTCACTTCAAGGTCAAAATGACGGGACTTTTTTTTAAGTTATTAAAATATTTTAACGTTTCCAGATAGATTAATAACCAAATTACTGGGAATCCGAGTGTGGATTTCCGAAAAGTAATTCATAAATGGGCAAAATTTTGATTTTCCCTTAAAAAATGGCGTTTTCACAGTGATTTTAAGGGTCAAATTCGGGGTCTGGGGACGAGTTAAAAAAATTACAGGCAAATGTCACCCAATTTTTTGCCATGTTTTAATTAGCTTTAGTGTAAACTTACTTATGGCAGAGTACACCAATTTTAGTTTAATTTCTGCCATTACTTGGCAGAAAAAAATTTCCACTTTTCTGTCAATATTTTCCAGGTGCCACGAAGCTCTTTAGAACCTCTAATTTTACTGGCCCTGTTTTTTTTTCAGAACGTGTTTTAAATAGACAATATAGCTTGCGTAGCAGACCCCGAAGTATTACAGGCCGCGGGTTTGAGGAAGCGAAAGGAATATTTAGTAAGAGACGCCTGCAGAAAAGGCCCTTATTTCATTTGGCTAAGAGTGCTACTTTGAAATTTATCTGTCGCTTTTATATTATAATCCTCCAGTCAATAAAAATTCGAGTCTTGTTTAATAGCAGAATACACGTGCTATTTGCTGTATTGTGCAAATTATCCTACAGTTAGCTGGGGCTATTACTCTGTTCTACATGATGTGGTGGCCAAAGTTTGCTCGAATTCATATTCGTCCCCCAACCACCTAGTGAAATATTTGATAGAAGATTGACATTTCCATCAATTGACAGGGTATTTTATGAAAGAGCACTCTTAGCGTCCCCTCTTAATTTCACGCGTGGTCTCCAATACGCAGGCTGTAAAGACATTATCTATGTGGTAGATGTAACCATTCATGCAAACCTTGGACAGATGTATTTAATTTAAATTTCCCCTTTATTTTCTGTTCAGACTGCCGAGACTTTCTTGACAATAAAGACGATCTATCCTCTTTCCTCATTCTTGATTTTCACTAACGTCAAATATCAAAATTCACAAGCATTAAACAAGAGATTTCGATTCCAAAATGTCTATGGAATTGTAGAGAGTTTAAAACTACACATCTGGGCCAAAGTTTGTAGCGAAGAGCATTTCGTTCGATAGTTATAGGCGAACGAGTATTAGACATTTTTAGTAAGAAATGTATGGAGCGGCCATCTTGGTGCCCCACTCAGAGAAACCAACATGGCGGCCAAAAATTCAGTCTTAATTACGCCAAAAAATTGTATTCGCTAAAAGTCCTATTAAATCGGCTTATATGCATTAATAATACAAACATAACTTTCAACTGGTTCAATTTTGTTTATTTTCATGGCTTACCTGAAATAGCGTGACGAATTGTGTGACGCATTTAAAACCTTTAAACAATCGGAAGCGAAACTTTTGGTGAAAGATTATAACACAGGTATTCACATACCATGTTAGAAACACCTTTGTTGGACGTATACTTTGGATTTTTGAATTTTCATGACGTCATGTGCAAACCAAGAATAATAATATCTTATTATGTAGAAACCTAGTACAGTCAAACCTCTTCAGGAATTAATTTGAAGGCTTACAAAACATCCCCAGCGATAATTCGCTAAATAACACCCTTGTACAGTGAGAGAGGCAGCCCAAAAGTTATTTGTCATAATAACTGTTTGTTTGCATTCATACCAAAATTCCTTGCTGAAGTTTGTATAGCATTTCTTGTACTCTCACCTACATTAACCAATTGACTCTACAAACTTCGACTTTTGAAGTATTTTATTCCAATACCTAACATTACATAACACTTTTAATAGTAACTTTTGCGATTTTCATACGTCTAAAACAAGAAGAAAAAAGAACACTTTCGTTAGTGTTAGTTAGTCAGAGGGAACATTTAATTTCCAAAATCATGAGTTTCATTTGGGGCGGCAGATACCTCGTTAAAAGCACTAGTCTAAGATTTAGTTATTCTACGATACATTGTTATTTAGTGCACACCGAGACAGGTTTTATCTAAGTTTGCTGATGACATCATAAGATACGCGGTGTTTCCCAGCAGCCTTCCAAGCAGGGAAAACTGCGCACACATTGTGGGCTCGGTTAATCCTCCGACTAAGGGAGGAGGCACTTAACCACAGGCACTGAAAATAAGCCCTTGTTTAGTAGCTGGTGTAAAATATAAAATAACTATAATATTTGAAGCTGTGCCATTGATATTTTTAACATGTCTTCCCTATGCCCCCTTTAGCAAGTCTAATCTAATTTTTAATCGGCTAAGTGTTCCCTCGTTACTTTTTGTCAAGCCAGGATTAAACGAAAAGCGCGAGTCGACAAGTTCAGATACAATGAAAGCGCACGAGAATCGGCAATCAAACGAGAGCAAAAGTTTGAAATTTTGTTGGTTAGCAAAAAAATATTGAAAAGATTTGACAATATTTAACCTCATTGATGGCGCACGAGAAGTCGAAAAACTGCATGGAGTTGGCAGCCACATGTGAGCAAAATGTTTAAGCTGTCATCATTTGTGGAAACTACGATAAAACAATTTAGCAGACTCAAACTCGATCATTAAGTAGAAGAGAAAGATGGCGAAACTTAATATGACTCGTCCCAGGTAACCTCTGTTGCCATTCTCGACATCACAGCTCTTCTCGTTTGCGCATGCGTTGCGCAGTCAAGACAACCGAAGGCTCTGGGGTCGAGAATGCTGTGTTAAAGAGGCGTGCCTAAAATGAAAGCGCAAGAAATGATCTGGTAAGGAGGAAAGGACAGGGACTCTCCCTTCTCGATTTCCTTCTTCCCATCCCAAATTGTGCGCGCTTCCCCAAGAAAAGGGACTGGAGATGAGTCGAAAACTTGATGACGGAGCATGTAAGTTTGAATTTTAATCGGCTCTTGGCTTTAGTTTGATCCTGACTTAATTAAGATCCATATACTGTTTGACTCTACAGTAACAGGACAGTGAGTAGTGCTAGCACAAGCACTAGCATCGTGTAGGGCGCGGTCTTGGTGGACAACGATGTTGTTACGGGCTTAGTGGTCTGAGCGGTAGTGGTCTGAGTGGTAGGAGTCTCGCACGACTTCAGTGCCTCGGTATCTAGGACGTAGTCATTTCCCAGGAAGCCATCGTAACTTCGTTTCCCGCTTGGAATGGCCCTCAGCTCGGTGGTGGAATCTTTGAACAGCAAATTGCCGCCGTCGTACTTTGTGGAGTTAAAAAGCTGGAATTTGCTCGGGTCGGTTTGGTTAACACCATACATGTCGCTCATGGCCGTCAGAATCGTGATGACGTCGTCGATGCCGGGGTAATCTTTCCTTGTCACCACTGCATGCCCCGGGTTAAATCCCAGGTTGCAATTTTCGTGCTGTCCAATTTCTGATAAATTAAAGGTCATCGTTATCACAGAATTAGCTTTCGACCATGCAATATGATTCAAATGCACATGAAACAAGTTTTTATATGATCAACAACGCCAAACCATAACTGAGTGACACTTTGACACTCCCCAGACGTCTGCATTTGGAACCACCTTTTAACGGCCCGCACGCATAATAGATAGCACCGTGCTCTGACAAGTACGGCTGAATAGCTTTCGTTTGAATAGGCACACTTTGGTGTTTCATACATGATGTAAGAGCTACGGTGTTAAGCAGACTTTATTTGAATGGTCACAATTTATGATTTATTTCATCACAGAATAAAAGTTAGAATCACCTTAGTGAAGAACATAATAAAAAGGACCAAAGGGAAGTATTAGGCTTGTATTGCTCAATAGCTTCCATGTAATGAGCAAACCTTATTATCCAGACTAAAAATACATTCATTTATAAGTCCTCCATGACATGGTTTCTGCTTTGCAGTAACTAGCCAGGACATGTGCCATTTCTTAGCGTGACCACCCAACTGTGCTTAATCCTATTCATAATGGGCTCCTTTTGTCCCCACTCTTCGCAACGTCTAGAATATTAAAGCTATTTTATGGCTATGGAACTTTTAGGGTTTATAATACGTCAAAAACTGGCTAAGTTAAAGGGGGATTGTCACGCAGATTTTGCTGTGTTTTGGTCAAAATACACTAAATATATGACAAAGTACCTTGGCTCAAACATAAAATTGCTTTTAGAACACCAAGAAGATGATTCAAGTGATTTCGTCGAGGAAGAACAAACCATAATAAGTTTTTCTGCGATTTTTCAACGACTCTTGGGAGGGACTTGAAAAAATTGGCCATTTGTTTCAAGTTGCAATCCATCCTGGCCATCCGCAGCCAAAGATAACGAATAGTAGTTTCTGTGCACTGGTAGAGTATTTGTTAACAAAACTGGACCGTTATTTTAAGGTTTACATTAAAACAAATATGTTTTTTGGCTTTTCAAAGTGATATTAAAAATAGGTGACAGTGTCCCTTTAAAGTAGGTCACACATGACATGATCACATCATATGAAGTGGGAATTGCGTCATCAATTTGAATGGCTGACATCTTGGGTCTGCCATTTTTGTGATTTCCATCATGCTAGAAAAGCGCCAAATGAAACAAAATCGAACGAAGAATGCCTAAATGATCTTAAATTGTAAAATATACTACATGTCTGGTAATTTTTTTCCCTATAACCGCAATTGAAGCTGAAAATTCAAAATTTTCGTAAACACGCTTATCAAAGTATGGTTGCCATGGAAACGTCACGTCATGAACAAACGTCTGACACATCAAAATTCCCCCCCCCCCCCCCGGTCTGAATAGGGTTAATTTTTTTGAAGTATTAACAGAAGGACAGAGGGATGTTCATATTCCTTATATTCCTTATATTCCTTATTAAGCCAGCAGTTAGTTCTGTTACTAAAATTTGCTTTTCCATATATTGGTAAATTGGTATTGTAAAGAGTAATTAAATAATTACCAGTAAATGATCACTGTTATGTTTTAGCGGAGCACTGCGGGCCGAAGGCCCGCGCGAAGCCCCATAGTCATAGAACCCATGCCCGTCGTTTTTCATGGTCATGACCAGCGGAATGTTTCGCGGGCGGCGTCTGTTACATGTGTGTCAGACTGTGTGCCCGTGTGTCCGAGCGTCGCTCAAGGCTACTAGCTCGCGAGCGCGTATGACGTCGCAAAACATGCGCGAATGACGCCACACAACATCCGGGAATGCCGAATGTCACGTCAGCTGCATGCGTACGACGTCATCAACATCCGGGATCTTTGAGGCTTTGTTTTTCGCGCGGCTACATAGCCGTCAGCTCGGTAAACACTTTAGTTGGATTCAGAGTTGGATTGTTGTGTTTAGCGGAGAATTAAAGTCGTTATTTCCCTGCAGTTTTTCGCGGTTTGCTACTCAAGACAGAGATACTAGTTAAGGGATACTCAGAAGCCGCTTTAGTGGAAAAAGAAGAGCTTTCAGGGATAAAATCTTGCTTCGAGGAACTTCATATTATCAATGCAGGAGCAATGCGGGGAGATGCCTTGTTTTATTACGGATTTCAGAACCTAAGAAGCGGAGTTTTAAACGAATTTCCAAGCAGTCCAGTGCTTTAAAGGTAAAACAAATCACATTTTTTCGATGGGAATTTATGTTGATATCAATTTTTGATTGACTTTTCCTTTGAGTTCCCTTAAGTTTTGGAGACATGTTTATGAATCGAAACGTGTTCAAATTAAGTCGTGTTGTTGAATTTCATCGAGGACAGCTCTGCCTTGATGCGCTAGAAATAATACGTGCTTTTCTAATGGAGATTGAATAAAATTTTTCGAAAGAAGATTGCGTTGTCCGTTTTTATGTCTTTGTTCATTCATTACATAGATTAAAAAGCGATTTTATGTAAAAAAAAAACAAGACTTAGATTTTCTGTCTTCACTCGCGTCGCCATATGCAAATAAGCTTATGTTTGTGTATTTTTGCAATTTTAATTTCCAAATCAGTTTCTCTCGCAATTTTTGACAAACAAAAACTGTATTTTATTCGGAAAGTAGTCGTACTAGTTATTCTGGAAAGAGAAAAGTTGTTTTTGTGAACTTTTCTACGGTCTAAATGTACTGTGCAGACGGTCAGGTAATACTGTTTTTGAGAAATGCTAAAATTGAAAATAGCCCGTTCTTCAATCTTAATTCTTGTGCTTCCAACCTTTCACCTTAGTTAAGTTTCACAAGTTAAGCTTGTTTAAAGTGCGAAGCTGATAGGCTGGGCCTATCTATATATATTACCTTTTCTACTTCCGTCTTTGCATAGGTATTGATAATCCGCCACATTGCCATGATTTCCTAACTTGACCACCTCCTCGGTTGTTGTGTATTTAGCAAACGCCACGTCTCCATTGCCGTCCGCCATGCACTTAAACGCGCCATGGTAGCCTGCGTACTTATTTTTCTTCGAGTCTCCGGAGCATTTGTCAGCCCCAGTACCCGCGCAGAGTGCGCAGAGTTTGTCGTTAACCTCCTCTGACTCGTTGTATGCCCTGACTCCTAAGAAACCAAAGAAAGTATACGTTTGCAGCCTTGGGGTGCATTTCTTTAGAAAATCCTAATCCGGAATATTGACTACGAACAGAAAACCCTTTAATTTACTAAAATCCAAAAAATGGATAAAGCATCTTATGACAAAAAAATAAATAAAATAAACAGGAATTTCAGTGGAATACACGGGGTGGCTCTTATCTCCACTATCAGTTCGGATCGAAATGAACTTTGGAAATGCATCTAATGTATCTATACCCAGAACAGATTCAATGGATTAAATCTGAATCTATTTTTTTTTTTTTAACTCAGGACCTGTCGTTTCATTGGGGAGGGATTCGAAAAGAGTACTCCAGATTAGCGGCACATGCGTGGTATCGTTGCTATGATAAAGAAAAAATAATCTTCGGTTTGAACTTAAATTCGGATTTTCTCAAGGAAACGCGTGGGTATCAACTGTTTGTTGGCGCTTTTTTTTCCGATTTCATCCCTGTCTGTAAAATTGTTTTTATTTCATACAAATTGAACAGTAAGGCAAAAACAAAACAAACCAAAAAAGACGTCGAAAAGTAAGAAGGCCCTGGTATGAACATGTACCTGGTACACAGCTCTGGTTGAAGTAATTGGCAGCTGAAATGATGTCGCACTCTTCTAATGGCATTATCCCCGAGCGCAGTAGGTATCCGATGGGAACATTCCAACCGGCAGTTCTCCGATACCCAGTGTGGCAGGACTTTTTCCCTTTCAGGGTTTTGAGGTTGAAGCCTGTATTCGCTTTTTTCACTATAGCAACACCGAAGTATTTCACTCCGTACTTCCCATATTGCTCAGAGACAATAGGTACGAGACCGTATGTTTTGCCTATTAGGAGAGTAAGAAAAATATACAAAATTACATTTTAGTTACTATTTTTCATTGTCTAATATCCTAGAAAGGAGTCAGTGCCACAGGGATTTTGACTTAATTTTAGTCATAACCGTGCTACAATATCTTAGTTTACTTATTTAAAATAATAACAAAACACCAAGAGAAAGCAATCAACCATTAAAGGAACAGTATCGCAGGGATTTTTACCTTAATTAAATGGTCAAAACCATACTACAATACTTTTACGAATTTACAAAATAATGGTAAACTCCCAAGAGAAAGAATCAACCAATTCTTGAAAGATGAACAGACCATGGTCTGCTCTGGTCCATTTTGGAAACAATCAAAGGGCTCTTAAAGCCATCTCGTTAATGCGTTGGAAAATGAGGTTAAAAAAAGAAGAATCTAAAATAAATATAAAATAAATATGGTAAAGATGGCGCTGTAGAATCAGACATTATGTAGAAAATGCGAGGCGCAGTAGTCAACTGGATATGGTTCTTGGCAGGATAGAGAAGATTGAGAGAAAGTTTGAAAATTCGTGTTGGTGCAAGTCAAAAAAAGTTATGAGTAACAAATAATCACGAGTGTGAATTTAAATAATTTTGATGTTAGTGAAGTGAAAGTGAAAGACTTTTCCCGCCTTGCTAGCTAATTGACGATGAAAATGTGTTGTTGGTTCAATTTACACAGTGCATTTTCAGTTATTCATTGTCTATTTTCTGTTGGGATATTTGACAATGGAAAAGACTTTCTAAATCAAATACAATAGATTGCCGCAATTTCAAAACAATTAAAAGCCCACAAACCTATCAAGTGATTGATAATACGTCACGTGCAATGACTTTATATCTGATCAGATAACATATTAATATTAATTATCAAAATATCAATTGACACAACAAATGGTGACTGAATCTTTAATATTCTTTAAAGTATGGCCAGGTTCAAACATTGAACTTCACATGTGCCGAATCTAATGGAAGGAGACCGTAACAACATGTCATTTCTCTAGAGCTGCCTGTCCCCATGCCAGGACAATTTGAGCTATGTTTAGCAGACATCGCCCCATCAGCCATTTCTTTTTCAGCTCTCCAGCAGTATTCGAAAATAGAACGAAAGTCAAAATTTATGGTATTTTGCTTCTGCTGTTTTATATATTTTGACGTGAAAAATGGCGGGAAAATGGTGATCACGTGGTCATTTTTCGGTCGCGTCTGCTATGGACGCACTTATATAAAAAATATTGGGTCTGGAGCGGATAAACAGGGCCCCACTCCTGGCGGTCACTTTTTTAGTTTCCCTTAGATTGAAATGAGGTTCATGACAGGCCTGCACCGACTCCGCTTTGTGGTTTTGCGGTTGCGATGCATTTATATTAGCTTTCAAAGTTTGGCTGTTATGAGTATGTCGTTAAGTGATTTAGTCTTGAATGATGTGTTAGGCAGCGTTTTGTAAATAGTTTTCAGGAATGGTTGGTTTTGAACGAAACTCCATTTTTCATCAGTATTTGTTTAAGGTTTTTCAGTCGTGGGTGAAATGTTGTGACAAAAGGCATTATTATCTCGCGAGTTTTTTTCGTTTTGTTTTCATGCCAATTGCGTTCCGGCAAAAGTGAAATTCAGAATACCAGTGCATTTAGGAGGGTGCTAATGGGGTTAACAGTTAACTGACAATTGCCCAAAAATATAGTAGTTAACTGATAAATGAAAAGTTACCGTATTTTCTCTATTAAATGCCCCCGGCGTTTATTTCAAACTTGGCCTTCTGGACCCGGCGTTTCTTTGTATCAGCAGTTTTTTCTCGCCCGCCATTTTTTAAGAAAGGGTTATTATTAGTTTTTCTTGGCAGCCTTGTACCTTGCCCTTAAATCTTAAGTTTATTATACCACAAACAAACGTTTGAGGAGCTTACTTACAACTTCCTCTATTATACCCGGCGTTTATTCGGGGGCCGGCGTTTAATCGAGAAAATACGGTAACAGTTAAGTGACATTCTATTAATTATACTAAATTAACGATTGTTGTTGTTAATAAAAGCAACATACATGTAGTTTTTTCCTAACAGCAAAGCTATTTTGTGACTTTTACCTGCCTCGCTGCGTGACCAGGTGACATGTTAACCGATATTATATGCGAGAGGTACCAGGGTCGTAGAGCGTTGACCTTGATCTCCGTGATGGCGTCGAGTGGCGTGGTCAAAGTTATTCTGAGTTTTATCGAGATGATGACAAAGGATCGGCATTCGAATGACACATAAGTCGCATACCGTTTGACATGACAAAGCACAATTCAATGGACATATAATCAAACAATAAGCGGAAAGTTTGGACTCGGTGAGTTTGATTTAAAGTTGTTCCGATTAGAGAAGATCGACGGGAAAGCTGTTACAAAGGCTCAGTTGGAAATGGAGCTACCTTTTCTAATGGGAAGTGCGAGAAGTGAGATACATGGTATGTATTTTATTTCGTCATTTTGTCCTAGCACGCGAACGCGGGTTGACCCCGGGTTTGACCACACGAGCCCTTTTCAGTGTTAGATTAAATGAGTAAGATTTCTGATTACACTAAAACCTGTATTAAGCAGACTCCAAAGTAAGTGGACACACCGTTGGTATTTTATTGAACACAAGCATCAGTGAGTTTCGATTTTTTTCCTTCCCATACTCTCTGTGTACGATCCTGTATCAAACAGACATCTTACTGACGATCCTTATTATGGTTTTGGAAGCTATCTTGACAGGTGAGAAATTATGGTTTTTGTATGAGAATCTAATGTCGAATAATTTTCGTAAAGCGGCTGTTCTAAAAAAAAAAATACAAACTAAAGCTACACGGCAAAGAGTTCTACTGACAAATTTCGGGGGCCTGTTTTTGTTTTAGTTTTCCATACATTTCTCTGTCTCTGGTTTTATGTAAACAAAACAAAGCTTATGTCACGCAAAATTCGTTGAGAAGGAAGGGGTGCGTTGTCGCGAACGACATCGCAAAGTCCCTAGATCTTTAGTCACAATGTTCACCAATCCCGTAGCCTGTTCCAGACGTTCAGATAGTGGGGAAAGCGCGAATAGTTGGAGAAGGCGCGAAGAAAAGCGAGCGAAAAAAATTGCGGGAGGCGAGGCGAGGGAATTTTTTCGCTCGCTTTTCTTCGCGCCTTCCCCAACTATTCGCGCTTTCCCCACTATCTGAACGCCTGGAACAGGCTACCAATCCCGAAAACGCATTCCCTCTGGTCATTCACATGGCCTGTAAAGTAATCTTATCTTAACTTTGCAAATTTAAAATCCTTACTGATATACGTAATTTCCTACTTGTCAAGCTAAATCACTTGATAAGGTCAATGATATGAAAATATTGAAATGAACCGATTTCCGACAGCGTGATCCAGTTAAAAAAGAAAAACATAAAACTTTCTTATACAAGCGCATGAGTATAGGCTACCAGTGTAGCCTCTTGTTAACTGACAATTGGCCGAAAAAATAGTAGTTAACTGACAATTGGGTACCCCCATTAGCACCCTCATTTACCAGTGCTAGATTAATTTGTCGTGTGTTTGGCCTTGTTTACAAAATGGTAAAGTAAGCTCACTGTAGCTGTCGAGAAAAAGCTGCGCCGGGTTTACAGCTCTTTACTGGCAAATTCACCGCGAGAAACAACTTCAAGCATCACGCTTCAGTGAATGTTCTGACACCTATAGAGCGTTTTCACTCACGTGACCTTCAGTCCCGTGGGACTCAAATGACAAAGGCCATGGCAGCCATGTTGGTGTTCCTGAAAAGAGTTAATTAAAATTCTTTTGTACGGGAACACCAATATGGCGGCTATGACGTCAAGTGAAAACGCTCTATAGAATGAATTGAGTTCCATTGTAATAATCTAATGGATAGTATCAATTACATATCCGGAAAAAATCCTCCCGTTTTCGCGTTATTTAACGCTATATATTTATGTTTATTTATTTTTTTTTGTAATTTCTAAGTTTTTCAGGTTTGGAATTGTGAAATGTAATACCCTAATCAGCCTGAAGGTTATTTTCGGGGGGGTTTTGATCTGGTCATTTCACGAACAGAAATCTAGAACCGGAAAGGAGGAAAGAGTTACGCGATTAACATCGGAACGGATAGATTGCCGTCCAAAATGGTGGCCTGTTCAGATGTGTGTTACTTTTCCTTTATACCCTCTTAAAGTTTGATGTTCCCAATGTTTACGTATTTTTCTACGAAAGAGACGATAACTTAATTTGTAATAGGAACGAAATTAAAAAAGCCCGTCAAGGTTGTTGAAAGAAGGTGTCGCAGAAGATTCCTGTCAGTTTTTAGAATTTTCAGTCAGTTCAGTTGCAACCTGTTGGTAAACGAACTTGAAATGTTCACCCGTATACAGACTTCTATTTTATGAGAGGGGTGAATGCAGCGATCTGTTTTTGGTCGTATCGTAAGTGTCTCAGTAAAGGCTGTAATTTTAGCTTGTATTCGCTACGCTTTATAGCTGCGGGGAGCTCGCTAAAACCTTCGTTGGCATTTTTGACAGTCTAGCGACTGCTACGTTTAAGCCTAGCATTTTCAGCTGCAAGTAGAAGGTAAGTCTTCTAAAAACCTATTAAGAAAAATTTAATACAGTGCACCAAGGATATAGATAAGTACAGTTTTAAGGGGTGCAACGGTTAAATTCCTCTTCATAAATATTTCAATACTATTTATCTTTTGAATTAAGAGTAAACTAAATAGGTATTGAGTCCATCCATTTGAATTAATGATTTCAACTGATTTTTAAAGGCCTTAATTATTATATTGTCTACGAACTTCTCATTGCGTTAAAACCACACGGCTAGGCCTTGCACGCTCAGCTTATTACAAGTGCACGACTTATCGTCGTACATTTTTATCCAGTTGAATTCCGGTTATGCAAAAATTGATTAAACTCGAACCCTTCGTAGAACTCGAAGTTTACGCTAACTGTAACAAAAATCGATTACATTGAAATGGCATTATTTGGCAAGAGAATACACCAAAATCTTGTAAAATTTTAAACTTTCCCGGAAATTTCTTTCACAGTGTGGCGCGTATAAGCAACTGATCTTGAAAATCCACCGGCATAAAACCATCCGAGCCAAATGAACAAGCATTTGAGAATGCAATGAAATTCTAATCATCGGAACTTGAATATAAAATTTTAACTCATTCGAGTCAGAACAGCGAATTGATAATAATTATGTTTCGTTTCTTGATAGATCATGGCAGGTAGGTTCATACTTGCGTGAGAGCACTAGAATAATTCAGGAAATAACGCTTTTCCACTTATGCTGATAAGCGTTCATGTTTAAAATTCTAAGCCGCCACCCGCGTACTGTGATCAGTTTAATTTTTATCTGCAACGACAGTGAGCTTTACTGCCACTGTAATCACTTTGTGGTTGTCGAAGAATTGCAAATAGAACCAGAAATTTTAGCTGTCTCTGCGACCCGCAAAAATTTCCTCCCGAAAAACAAATTCAGTCGGACACTTGTGCACGGTAGCTAAATCAACAAAACTATGACGTCTTTCCCAAACTATTGCATAATCAAACCGTAATAGCAATGTTTCAAAAATAGAACAAACGCAAATTTTGCTCTGCCATATCGCTCTTATTAAAGCACAAACTTTCCCGTCCCATTTAACTTTCTTAAAACGCCGCCATTCGTAAAAATACACCGTGAAATTCTCAAACTGCGTTTGCCAAAAAACGCATTTGACCTATTTTTACCCTTCTAAAGGTAACGTGAGATATCGAAACTTAAGAAGAACTTAATGCCTTTGCGGTAACGTAATGTGAGATATGACAAGTTCATGACAAGTTCTGACATCCCAATACCCTAGGGAAATTAACAATAGGTCCGGGGGTGCTCCCCAAAAATTTTAGGTGCAGTATGTGACGCCCTTCTTGAAATCCTAACCGGTTTAACCAACCATATCTTCAATGCCCTAATATAGCTTCTATAAAGAAGAAGGAAGAAACCCCCCCCGGACAAAAGTCCACAAAATTTTGTTAACAACTTTTGTCCCTTTTTTCGTGACTGACTCCGAAATCTCGCTTAATGCGCATGCGCATTAACGAGATAAAATGTAAAACCTTGAATTTATTTTTTGAAACGACGCAACATTCCCGTGACACGGGTAACTGGCCACGGACGACAGTGTGACCACTCAATTTTTTAGTTTATTACAAAACGTCCTTTGAAGCAAAATGGTTAAAGAGGCAAAACGTGTCAAAGTTGGATCTACAGAGAATGTAAATAAAAAGTAAAAAATCAAAATGAAAACTAACGAAAACTACCTTTTCATTTCACGTTGTATTTTGGCAGACGACTGCTAGGAAACTTACCAAGTTATGTAATGCCCCTTGCAGAGCAATTATATGCTATTCATTTGTCAAAATATTTCTTCAATAGCGTACCTGCTGTGTACACATATCCACCGTCCAGAGTCACAAGGTCAGCTTCGTTATTTTTTATCTTGGTCACGCAATCGTCGTAATCGGAATAGTAATCGTAATCTTTTCCCTCAACACAGGAGGCAGAGACAGTCAAACTTTTGTTCTTTGCAGTTTCTTTCACATATTTGACGAAGTCGGTACACTTGGCCTTGTCTGCCGGACGTGCGCACCATCGGAAGCTGACTTCTGAAACAAGTGATACAACATTAATTTGGCACTTGCTCTAGCCTGTTCCTGTTCCTAGCCTGTTCCAGGCGTTAAGATAGTGGGAAAAGCGCGAATAGTTGGGGAAGGCGCGAAGAAAAGCGAGCGAAAAAAATGCTCCCCGCTTTTTTTTTTTTTTTTTTCGCTCGCTTTTCTTCGCGCCTTCCCCAACTATTCGCGCTTTTCCCACTATCTGAACGCCTGGAACAGGATACACGTGCTCGAGAAAATGAGCAAAATAGGTAGTTAGCTTAAAGGACTGTTACATAATGACCCGGATGACAGCATTACCCTTGTGACCACCGAATGCTGGTCACAGATTAAACCAATTGCGTGACAGTCACATAAATTAACTTATTTTCCCTTTGAAATCTAAAAAAAATCATTTACTGATTAATGACTTCTTTGCTGGCCTAGCCCATTTGAAGTAAGACTGCTAGTAGTCTTTCACTAGATAGGTGAGCGGGCGAGTTAATCCCCTGAGCGAGGGAGCGAAATTTGAGCTTCCTCAGTGGCCTGCACAACAGCAGCACGAAAACAAAGGTGCCTGTTATGCAAGCTTCTTCCCCGGTTACGTTCTCGTCCCTGCAGCTGCCTTCCTGCTGAGCGCGAGCAGCTCGTTTGTCTCTCCGATCCAGTCTCCCCATGCTTGTTTTGGCACTTCGCTTGCTCATGTGACGGATTACGGCATCGAAGTTGGGGCGACACAATATACTGGTTAGGTAACTATTTATTTTAAGCCCTCTGGTATTTATAATAGACTAGAAAATCATACGAAGCTCGACAAATGTCTTCGTTGCATGTGTTGCTTAATAGTGTTTGGCATGATTTTAGTTCTTTCAATCTACCCCGCGGAACCTGTGGGTTTAATTTAAAAAGTAATTTATGGACACTTCTGAATGCAAAAATGATAAAAAAAAAAAAAACACTTATATTGTGATATAACAGAGGATAAACTGCCATAACAAAATAGTAGCACAGGAAAATAAAAGTAAAACAGCTATAACAAGAGCAACCGACGAATTGTTTCAGTGTAAAATCTGTTTGGAAGGCCTTAGTCATGTCTTTAAAATTCGTAATTAATTAGACTTAATTTACTTGTCGCCTCAAACTGTCGAACATGTCGATATGGGTGCGACATAAGGTCAGCAGGTATTTTCGGATTAAGGCGAGAAGCAGCCACCCCCCCCCCCGGGGGGGAGGGGTACTCAGGTATATTTTGAGTGGGTATGTGCCGCCCGAGTCTCCAAATTTGGACCCCCTTCTAGAAAGAATTTGCACTCAAAATGATACTCCGTTCTAGAAATAGGTCAATTTTTAATACCCCGTTTTAGAAAAAATGGCTGCATATATTTTGAAGCTTTCGTGCGGTCGGAATAATTATACCCCGTTCTAGGAAACGTCTCTAAAATGGATACCCCGTTCTAGATCAGCAGTCCCAAAATCACGACCCCGTTGGGCGGCACATACCCGTATAGGTATTTTGGGGGAGTACCCCCCCCCCCCGGAAAGCAGCTAGTAAATTCGTTGGATAAGATTCCATTCCCTAAAAGTTTCTGCGCTGAGATGTTAAAATATTCGAAATTGTATTTAGCTTTCACGCATAGTTTCCTTTAAAGGCACTTAAATAATACGCAAAAGCAATTTAGATTTACATCAGGGCGGGGCATTTCCCCCATGTGCAACGCCATTCTAAGGGTTTACAGCTTAAAGATTCCTAGTTGGAAGCCGCTGTCATAACCCTTGCGAGGACTGAAAAAGCTTAGTGTCAGTTTGGAGTGAGAAAGTCACATGTCACGTCTGTAGTATTTTAAGTCTGCGTCTGTTATTCCATTGTAGAAATTTTGCAAGGTCTTGATAATCATTTCCTCCATGAAAAACTATGCCCCGGCCTGGTGCAAGCCATTTGCTAAAATCTCGCATCGTGTGACATGCGTAAAATAATCCAATATTTATCTCAAATCTATTGTTCTGGCTTGCCATGCATTCTTTCACGTTTCAGTTACCTAGCACTGAGGTCAAACACTGCTCACGAGATGCTTTTATCAAAACAACTCAGGTCTGCTATTTGCCAAGGCTCGGTGCCAAGAAAACAATTTGCATTTTATGCGATTTGAAACTTTAATTACTTTTCTAGGATGGATCCGGCCGGGAAAACGTTAACCTTCTTAAGCAAATTGTTACGATTTTAACTTCCTTGTTCCATAATTTATTTCTATATCTTTTGTTCCTTCAACATGACTGACATCTGCACCATGTTAGGACACGAACGAGTAATGTCAGTAATACGCAGTATAAACATAATTGGATCTTGCTTATCGCGTTCTTGAAACTTTTCAAAAATTGTCCCAAAATCGAAATCAAAATTTCATTTTGCAAAATAATTTAAATCAATCAGCACCATAGAAACTTACTGCAGAAGAGCTTTCATTCGAATGGTCACACCATAGGATTTCATCACCAGACTAAAAGTTAGAATTACATTGAACAGTATAATAAACTGCAACATAGGAAAGAACTGCTGAAGAGCTTTCATTCGAATGGTCACACCATAGGATTTCATCACTAGACTAAAAGTTAGAACTACATTGTACAGTATAATAAACTCCACCATAGAAAAGAACTGCAGAAGAGCTATTACTTGATCATCGAAATGGTCACACCATAGAATTTCATGCACAGACTCAGGAATAAGCTCTACCCAACACGAGTCGACGTAAGCTATGATTGTCGGGGACAAAACCTCCATTTATCCATTGTATTTTCTAAAATGTATAAATTTTTTTACCGCCTCTGTAGTGTTATTGTGACCATTCCAATGAAAGAATCAGTACAAGTACTAAGCTGTTTTCAGGCTGTGCTGTGGTGTTGGTATTTTTCATTCTTTAATTCATTACCATAAATAAAATGAAAGCCAAGAGGGTCAAGAAAGGTAAATCTTTCACGAGACCATAATATCCGACAATAGACGCCTCGGCGGATGTACTCGGAGTCTGATCGAGTTGCTAAGTTATCATTACTACCCTTTTCCGCGAAATGTCGACAGGATGAAAATAGCGCTTTCATGGGTACCATAAAAGAACATCTACGAGTCTTGAAAAGGCTTTAATTTTGACTTCGTTATACACGAAACGTCCTGAACTGTTCTGCCATGATTCAAACATAAATCGGATCACCTCTTAGTTTGCTAAATTTGTTTTTTCTTGCCAGAAAGAACACCTAAAAACTAGCAAGATCGTAAAATGTAACCGTTATATCTTGCCTAAAAGCGAAGATATAGGTGCGCAAATCTTGTATATCGCGACATTCACTGACCTGAAATCGCCGCTTCAAAGCAAGGTTTAACGATCAGATTTACACGGTTTTGCTATTTATAGGTGCTATTTCCAGCAGCATCGATAGCTTATCTGTCCAAGCTGAAATAGAGCAGTCTTTTCAAACGAATTGAGCTATTAGCTCAGTCACGCTTGTCTCTTTGCAAAAGTCCCGAAGTGACATAGAAAAACAGATAAAGGATATTTCAGCTAGTCGGTCATTTCCTTGCACAACTGGCCGGAGCTATGCTACGTGGTTCTGTTAGTTAATAAAAAATCAAAGCTGCCTAAGAATTAATTGCAATCCGACATTAGTAAGATGGTAAGTCATGAACCGAGATTAGCAGCGCAAACCAACGGATATAACTTAATATATAAACTGGTTTCTTGCAAGACAGTAATTAAACAAAAGAGAATTCGTCTAAAATTTCTAGCAAAGCGTTTGAAAGATGGATTGTAAATAGCCAACACAAAAGCGTAGCTGCAGAGGCGAATTTTCCTACCTGAATATGCACTTTGAATGGTAACCAAGGCCAGAAAAGCGAGCAAAAGTTTTGCCATCTTGAAGTAGCAGCTGCGTAAGACACCAAGACAACGCCTTCACAGCGAAATTTGAATTTATCTTTGTGCTGCAGTGTCGCGCGACGTTAGATAGACAGCTGAATTGAGACAGGAAGTTGTCATGAAAAGCTTGTGACAGGAAGTAATAGACAGCTTGTGACATAAAGTTGGCAAGGGGAACAATGCGTGTCGTCTGGCGAGGGGTATATTAAATTGCTCATTTTACTATGTCCTCTCTCCCCTATACTGCGGAGCACAGTCAACTTCCGCGTTGCATTCATCCCGCTATAACGAACACTTACCGACAAGAGTTCACGTCTCGGTAAATAAGATTTACTGAAATAACGCACGCTATTGAAAGAGCATTTTTAGTGACTGTAGGAATGATAAAACGGGTGTAGAGCTACAAGAAAGGACCTAGGACCCCTCGCCTCCCCCCCCCCCCCCCCCCCACTACAAACTGTTTGCCAGAGGTTTGTCTCGCGCTCTTCTTATCTCTCTCATATTACACGCCTCTTATGTCTCTTATATTTTCACCGCTCGACAAGTAGCTGGCGTCCCGTTCATTTAAATATTTATTTACTTGTATTGGATTTCAGCTGGCTTTGAATTTCGTTATTCCCAAAGGTCAAAGCGCACGCGACAGAGCCCGGGGAGGAGGGAGTGGGGAAGGGCTCTAAGATTCTGACTTCTGAGATGACTGGGGCAAGAGATACATTGACATCGATGAGGAACCGATACCGATAGAGTGCCAACGAGCAAATAATTTCTGTTTTGGGTGGCAAGGGAATTATGTTTTTGGCAGTTTCGTGGTCCCCTCCTGTTGTGCGCGAGGATTATTTGCAGTGGCGGATCCAGGTGGAGGGTCGGGGGAGTTCGTTTTATAAGCAATTTCTTCAAAACTAGCGACATGCAAAGAAAAATTCAATCACAAATTGATATCAACATAAATTCCCATCGAAAAATGTAATTTCTTTAACGGTAAGTCCAAATGCTAGTGGCTTGACTCGGCTATTTGAAAACAAGA
This sequence comes from Cladopsammia gracilis, assembly GCA_022457155.1. Classification (NCBI taxonomy): domain Eukaryota; kingdom Metazoa; phylum Cnidaria; class Anthozoa; order Scleractinia; family Dendrophylliidae; genus Cladopsammia; species Cladopsammia gracilis. The sequence continues at coordinate 115,386 of JAJGOT010000811.1, read as the reverse complement.
ACGTGATTACGGGCACGCCGAAATCAAGAGGTCGCGTGTCAACCAATCAGACCAGTGAAAGTCGTCCCGCGGGATACGGAAAACTTTAAAAAAACAAGGCAATTTGTGACTACAAAATGCGGGACGAAAGCTAAAAATAGAAACAAGGAAACCTTACCGAAACCTTGACTCATGCCGCTATGCGCATGAGTAAATAGCTTCAGTTATTCTGGAGCAGTTCTTTGGAATAACTTACCAATCGAGTTGCGGCAGGCTGACTCCCTTAGAGCATTCCGGGCTGGCTGCGAGCGTTTCTTCGCGTCATGAAAATTTAGAATTTTTACACACGGCACTCACGTAAAGCAGGTTTTTAAATTTCGCATTTAATATTATTGTTGTATAGTTATTGATTATTTAGGGTAATTTTAGTAATGTAGTTCTAGCTATTACATATTTTATAATAATTTTGTATTAATTAGGTTTTTATAGTTGTACTGATGAGTTTACCGTGTCTAAATAAAGTTATCCTATCCTATCCTATCCTACCTGGAGGAGGGGGGCGGGGGTGGGGGGTTGGGGGGGGGGGGGCAGTAAAATGGGTGCAATATGGCCCAAAACTAAGTAATACCCCCTCTCATTAAGCAAAAATTAATTTCAACCCCCTCCCCCTCACATAATGATAACATTAAGGATGCCCCCTCCTCTCCTTTGAAAAAAGCCTCCTTCCATTGATTCCCCCATACATACCGTGATGAACATTGAAACGATAACTATGATATGCTTTTATTATCAGATTTACTAGCGATTGTTTTGTGCCTACATTATATACGTCATTATATCTTGTTACAACTTAGTTAGATATTTTTCATGTAATATTATATTAGCCAATCATGTACTTGTTATCTAAATTCAAATTTAAGAGCCGTTGTATATTATTTTCACTCCTACGCTGGCCCTGTAGAAGACTAGTTCTACTAGTTCTACTAGTCGAAATATTGCCATTAAACCTGCCATTAATTTCCGTTGTACTAGCCTTGCATTTCTAACGTTTATCTAGGTAACTTGTTAGATTTCTTCCTCCGGTACAAACATCACTTCAAATGACTCTTCAATGTATGTAGTCGTTCGAAGAGTCATCAGAATCACTGGATTCTGAGCTTGTGTCGTCTTCGCATGAATTGGGAGATTCCTCATCTTCTACAGCATCTCTGGCACTAAGGTTCCCGCGTGCGTGGGTGAGAACTCGATGAATCAACTCATCTTGCTTCCACTTATCTTGAAACCTTTTTGCTTTAGATACATTTTCAGCTGCTTGTTTGTAAGCGCTTTTACATCTTTTTCAATTGTCCAAGAAATAAGTGGAAGAGTGTTCCTTTCTCGTATACTCTTTTTTTGGCTTTTGCATCGAGGAACTCAAGGAGCTGTACATAACTTTTACATGCAGTTTCGTCCACGTTGTACTGGGAACATACCTCTTGCAAAGACCTTTCTTCAGAGGAGGGCAATTTTCCCTCGTTAAACAATTTCTTTATCTGACCACTTGAGAGAAACTTGTCGATCTGGTCTCCAGTGGACGTTGCCGTAGTGAATGGTAAATACTTTCCAGGTGAAGTAGCATCTAGGGTTGGAACTGAAGAACGTTTCACAGGAACACCTCTTGTCCAACCTTCATTGATGCATTCATCGCACGTTGGAATGCAGGAAAACTTAAGGTACTCAAGGAAGTACTGCCCCTGAAGAACATGGTCTTCTTTTAATTTCTGAAGCTTTTCAAATAAAGCATTCCCACACATCGATCTTTCTGTTTGCCAGGAAGATTTGTTCTATTTGATTAGATATTTAGCCAAGAAGAATAAAATCTGCTTCTCTTGAGGGTAGCTGGTAACGAAAACGAGAAAGTCATGCTTCCCGGGGCTGGGTTCGTCGTTGATTCAGGAGGAAATTTCTCCGGCCATTGCCCAAGTATTCCTCACCTTCCACTGAACACAAAGTTGGTCTATTTCTATCAACGTCATATTTAATATCAATCTCCTCAGTTGTTAGTCCATGAAAGTTGTCTTTTGGTGGCTCGACAGGCTTACCCGACGTCAGTGCTTCTCCGATAGCTGCATATATATATATATAGTTTTGCCACTATATATATATATATATATATATATATATATATATATATATATTATTATATTTTTGTTATCATTTAGATTAGATTATATTTAAGTGCACAGCATGTCTGAAAAACAGTTTTACTGAGCCGTTTTACCGTGTTTAAATAAAGTTAATTGATTGATTTATTTAATTGATTGGTTCACTTTGCTTCGTTCTGTGCAGAGTCGTGAGGTGCCCTGTGCAGAAATTTATATGTTACCCCCCTCCCTAAGGCTGTGAGTTTACATTGTGCCCCCCCTCTCGTTTTACTGCTTCCCCCCCCCCCCCTCCAGGTAATTATTGCACAGTCCCTAAAATTGGAAAAATTTTCCGGGGGACATACACCCTGACCCCCCCCCCCCACCTTCAGAAATTCCTCGATCCGCCCTTGATTTAGGAAACTTTATTACAAAAACTAATGATACATGTATAAAGAGAGTCATCTTGCACGCTCCAATGGCCTTTTAAGGTCGCGGGGGACAGGTTCCGCTCATTAGTATGCATTTCTGAAAAGAGTACGCACGAAGTGCGACGGCTGATACCGAAAATGCGCGAAATATTCACGAACAGGTTCTGTAATGTTTCTGTCTAGTAAAATACACTATTTTTCAACGCATTGTTCTTTCTGCATAAAGTGTTGACAATAGCCCGTGGATTAAAATTAACAAAATTACCATAAATATATATTTTTGCATTTGTGTTCGCTCGGGAAGCCTTCGGAAGCTTAAAAACAAGCAATTTTGTGTCCAAGAATTCAGCGCGGATAAAGAATTTCATGAGTTGACACTGCAGTGAGGTAAGCTAGGTGTATTGTAGATTGTCATATCTGACTCAAAATTTTTAAATAGGCTTTCAAAGGGAAGATATGAGGCTTCAAATTCTAACATGGACAATTTTACTCCTTTAAAAGCTAACTTTTAATTGAAGTTGAAATAAAAAAATCGGAGTCAGATATGACACAATAGACGTTTTGTCGGATCAGTGAGTGGTGAAATCAACTTGCTTTGTGTTCTTCTCGAGGAGCAAACTTGGACACAAAACCACGTTTAAACTGAAAAATAACTTTAGTGACTTACATCATGGCTGCAAAGCGCGATCCCTTCGATAAAGAAAACAATCCTTATGCACTTCCATTATTCGCCAATATCTCTGTTAAATTTTAGCGAATCGGCTTTCAAACGTTCACGATATAACGTTTTTCAAAGTGACACCCCTGCCAAAATTTTGCCTGAGCAGATCCGTGCAAGAATCAAACAAAATCGCAAATCCTCGGCAAAGCTGAAAAAATCAAATTCACTCCTCTTTTGCATATAGATAGCCTATGGTAAGTATATGAATGCCATGTAGTTTTTACCTTGAAATATCTATTTATTTCCGAGGAAAACGATGAAAGTCATTTTCAACACACTGGGCACAATTTGGCGATCCAAACACATGCAAACAGGACTGAAATAAGTTATGATTCACTCGACTCGCGTATCAAAACTACTGCGCTAGAAAAAGCTGCCATAGTTTCAATTTGTTGTATAACTTGTCATAGTCTAAACACCATGATTTCATAAAAATTAGAGATTAATCTGAGTATTCAATAATAGTCAAAAGCTTTAATATGGCTATCTCGTGCTCCGTATTAAAAACGGTAGGCAAAAAACAACGCTGATTTTGAGCATGTGCCTTTGTTTAGAGTTTCGTAAGATTAAAAATGACAATACTAGAGTTGACGATCTTTCAAAATATGTAAAGTTTAGTTTAAGGAAATGAATGTGGGATTTTTAAGAAAACATTCTTCCTGTAGAAATCTTGGCAACCCAGACGCAAAAAAAAAATAGAAATATCCAAAACTTAACTTGGATATGACATTCTTGAATATCCAAAGTGTTTCATTTTGCCGTCTGCTCAATTTCATTCGTAAAGTTCATCATGAACAGTGAAGCCTGTAGCCACGATCAATCAAAGGGCTCTTAAAGCCATCTCGTTAATGCGTTAGAACGTGAAGTTAATTAAAAAAAAAAAAAAGAATTGATAGTGAATATGCTAAAGATGCCGTTGTACGATTGTAGCGCACCTTTATTTATTTATTTATTTATTTATTTATTTAGTCTATCCAAAATACGTACATGAAACATCACATGATGCAAATCAGCCAATAGAAATTTATGTTCACGAAATGGCGTAGTTTTATTAGTAGCCATTTCGGGTATTAAAAACAGGAAATCACTAATTTTCGATTACAAAGTTTACATTTTCACGCTTGTGACTAAAATAGGGTCTATAATTTGGTTATACAATAGACGTGTTTAGAAAATGTTATAGACTAGGCCTTATCATTTTTATTATTATTATTATTTTTTTTTTTTTGCAAAAGGAGGGGAACCCGTGCCCCTCTGCTAACAACTTTTCTGTACAGCATTGGGGGATCTGTTCTTGTCAGTCTCGCGAGTTTTCACGCCCTCACGTTATGTGGAGATAGCCGCGCGTCCCGCGCACCAGCCGTTTTCCCACACTAGAACTGTACGCTTGATAGCAGAGGAAAACCTGGCTCTTGACTCACTCAGTATAGCGCAGTCGTTACCAGACTTTAAAGAAGAAATCGTTGGGGTTGTACCCCTCTACGGAGGAAAGTGCTTCGACATCGCCCTCCGATCTACAGAATCGGCCGCATTATCCCTTTACGCCTTTTAGAGCAAAAAGCACTACACGTGTCATGCTTCGTTCCCGTTGAATTCCCCGATGAAAACCTGCTACAACTCCTGGAACAATACGGCGACCTCAAAGCGCGAGCAGTCCGCCGGCTTTGCTTCAAACCCCGGGCTACGAGCCCATCGAGAACGGCATCCGTGTCGTAGAATTCACACGTTTACAAAAGGCAGTGCCACGCAAATTAGTCACTCAAGGGCTCGAGTTATTTTTTAAGTACACGGGCCAGCCAATACTATGTTACCGGTGCCAGTCTTCCGAGCACGTTGTTAAAGACTGCCCGAAAGCGAAACGCCGCGAGGGTCATCATCGAACGTTACAAACGTGACACAATTAGAAACGGTATATGACGTGTACGGTATTCACGTATTTTATTCAATATCGTCCTATAGTAGCGCAAGTTTACATTAGACAACAGAGTTGATCGAAGAGAGTAAATATTTGCGGAGTATTATCGGCGTTTTCTGTTTTCCGCAAAAATTCTATGCTACACGTAGCATAGATGAACAAACACATAAAAATGGACAACACAATCTTCTTTCGATAAAAAATTATATTCAAATCTCCATTAGTTTACGTTTAAAAGCAAAACGCGTACCATTTAATTAAAGCTCATAGAGTTCAAGCTTTCTTCGATGAAATTCAAGAGATCGATACAACTGAATTTAAGCACGTTTTAAAATCAATGCTCCAAAACTAACAATAACACCAATAAAAAGACTATATCAACATAAATTCTCATCGAAAACTGTAATCTTTACCTTTATGTCCCTCGCTTGCTTGGAAATTCAAATCTCCGCTTCTGGTTCTGAAATCCGTAGAAAACAAACCAGTCTCCCGCATTTGATAAAAACGTAATACACGAAGTTCCTCGAAGTAAGATTTTATCCATGAAAGCTCGTCTTTTCCCACTAAAGCGGCTTCTAAGTATCCCTTAATTAGCTTCCTTGTCTTGAGTAGCAAACCGCGAAATATTCGGGGAAATAACGCCTTTTATTTAAACGGTTTTCTCCGCTTAGTAAATTCACAGCAAAACATCAAAGTGTTTTTCTAGCTGACGTGACATTCAGTCGTGTAACCGCGCGAAAAACAAAGCCTTGCTTTGGTTTCAACATGACGTCGTATGCGAATGTTTTGCGACGTCATACGCGCGCGCGAGCTAGTCCTGCGCGGTCCGGTCCTGTGCGACAGCGGACGGAGGGCACACACACGCCCGCGGACGGAGGGCACACGCGCGCCCGCGAAACATTCCGCTAGCCATGACCATGAAAAATGAAGGGCATAGGTTCTGGTTCTATGAGTATGGGGCTGCGCAGCCAGGCCTTCGGCCTGGCAAGTGCTTTGCTATAAAATAATTGACAGATAACAATAAATACGAAAATAAGGAATGGATAATTTATGATTAGTTACTGTAACAACAATAAATAAATCAATTAATAATAGAAACAACCACAAGGAAAGAAGGTCTTGAAGCTCGCGCAAGCGGAACTCGGGAACAGTCAGCGTCATAGTTAGCGTGTTCACATGTCTTTAGCGCGCGGGCGATGATTGCAATCCGAGCTCGGAAAATAAATGAGTCATGCGATCAAACGATTGAGTGGTCGGCGCCATAGAAATCATCAATGTATACATCTACGAGAAAGTGTCCGCAATTGGTACTCGCGTACTAAATACTTTGACACTTAAATAAATTGATTTGATTTTTTTTTTTGATTTCCCTCTTTGTCGAGAATATGCACGACGGCTTTAGTTGTTCGTTGGCAAGCCAGAGTAGCCGAGCGTAAACCGAAAGGCACGACAGTGTGAAAATAAAACTGACCATCCACTGTGTAACTGAGAAGATGATAATCGTACGGATCCACAGGAATTTGTCGGTACGCTCGTTTGAGGTCCTTTTTAAAAACAAGGCAACCACGGCCCTTTAGATTAATAAACTCGGTGAGTCTGTTTAAGTTTGCTCTTGCTTTCACACAAGAATGAATGATCTGTAACACAGGAGTACCTGAAGGTCTTAGCTGAACACATGCATTACAGAGATATCCTTTCCGTATCAGAAACTAGTGAGTAGTAATTAACCCTTTTACATATCTACAATAAAAACACTCAACAATTAGATTATGAGCTCGAGATTTCTATCGCGTGATAGGTGATGAGGGTGAAGCCCAAAACAACCATCACGCGATAGAAATCAAGAGCGAATAATCTAATTGTTTTTAGTATAAATCTACTAGATGTTCAAAACTTAAGAACAAATACTCTTCACAGACACTTCGAAAACGTGAAGAAGGGGCCGCCATTAGGCTACTCACTCTACTCACTTTCTACAACAGAATATACAGTGAGCAGCGTAGCCAATAAGAGAACAGCATTCGTGATAGAACGCTAGTAGGTTTATACTAATACTCTATAGTTATTTCCCTTATTGCCGTAAAATTTCAAGCCACGTAGGGTTACAGTGGCAGGAAATTGTGAAATATATCGTGACCGATTCTTCCTTTAGATAAAACAAGATGGTTGGATGGGAGAATTGAAAGTTTCATACATATATTTCCTATAGGTCTTGATAGACCTTTTATGTACGTCTTAATATATAAAATCTCATATCTCTATAGTCGGATGATTTGCAATTTGGGCGGGCCGGCTGTTTTGTACAAAAATACTTCGTGACAGTTGTTTTTTTATAATTTTCCAGCCATGCTTTCTCGCAAAGAGACGTTTAAAGCTCTGCTCTTGTTTTCCGCAAAAAAGAGGAAAATAGATCGTTTTCAAGGTTTTTCCCACTTCAAGTGGGAAGATATGGAGATCAAGATGTAATCGGACATGGTTCTTTCGGGGCCGTGTTCTTTACTTCGTTCCAGAAAAAGGAGACGGCGGTGGTAAAGAAATTGTTGGACTCCTGCAGATTTTCTGGATGCCTTCGTAAAAGAAGCCAATTTGCTAAGCAGTTTAAGTCATAAAAACATCTACATGAAGTTCCTCGAAGTAAGATTTTATCCCTGAAAGCTCGTCTTTTTCCACTAAAGCGGCTTCTGAGTATCCCTTAATTAGTATCCCTGTCTTGAGTAGCAAACCGCGAAAAATGCAGGAAAATAACGACTTTAATTCTCCGCTAGACACAACAAAACAACTAAAGTGTTTACCGAGCTCACGGCTGTGTGGCCGCGCGAAAAACCAAGCCTTGCTTTCAAGATCCCGGATGTTGTTCCAACACGGCGGGCGGACGGACACGCGCCCGCGAAACATTCCGCTAGCCATGACCATGAAAAATGACGGTGATAGGTTCTATGAGTATGGAGCTGCACAGCCAGGCCTTCGGCCTGGCAAGTGCTCCGCTATAAATCTTATGCAATAAATTATTTTTTGAATCCTTGTTAAGGGAACGGTATCCGAATTTTTATAGGATAAAGTAATTTTTAGCTGTGTACACGACGAGCGGAAAATTCATGCTCTCAGGCCCAAGTCAAACGCCGTACTTCACATGAGCCGAACTTAATTACTTGAGTTCGGCTCATGTGCGGCTCGTGATTTACAAGCTTTTCTCGTGTTCTCCCAACATCCTGCGTGGGTTTATAACGACGGTAAACTCATAGAGAAGGTGTTCTATTGCTTTTATGAAATAGCTATGAAAAGCGTTTGTAAAGAGAGAACATTGTTATAATTTTGTGCCGATCAAGTAGCTTATTCTCATTACATTCATCGGATGACGCGGGAAAACCAATCAAAGCGGCTGGAAGAATGAATGAACTTGACTCGCTGCCACGCACAAAGCACTGACAAATTCACCGATTCAACAAAAGTGATGAAAAGTTCAGGCGCTTTGAAATACATCAGTATACATTTTATCACCTGGAAGAAGAAAGTATATTCAACGATCCAAACTGAAAGGAAAAAGAAATCGAGAAAATTGTGTCCCGAATCCGGCGTCGCAACTGCAAGCAAAGCTTGGAAGCCCACAAAGTCCACAAAGTGGATTCAAAGTTTAAGCTTTGTTAAACAATAAAAATGCAGACAATGAACAGACTTGCACAATTATTTATTTTATGAAATGGTAAAAAGGGAAACTTGGTTTTTGCTTGGAAGGTTATGTATTAAAATATTAAGTAATAATTTTAAAGGGATATATATCGTATATTCATGGGATAAAAAGCATTCGAAGGTTTACTCGTTATTTTCATTTATCTATGTTTCACTGAGCAACAGTTTACTAGTAAGAATATTTGATTGACATACACTGATTCATCTACTGGCCTTATGCTCTGATAGGTGTCAAATTAAGATAATGAAATAAAGCTCAGGTCAAGTTTTTCTAGGCGCTCTTCCTGGAAATAGTGTTTTTAGTTAGAGTAACTTATCTTTATTTTACTGTCTTATTTTTCAGTAAAACTGTATCGATTTAAGTGACTTATTTCAGACTTAACGTTAGAGCTGTTTAATTATTTATGGATCTGCTCACACTTCACACAAAGGCACAAGTCCTGGTGTCAATTCATAAAAAGCTCTGTTTGCTAATTGAGGCACGTCCCAACTCCTAAACATGTGGTAACTTTAATGATATGGAAAAGGGTTGGACTAAGTTAGAGAAGGTTGGGCTAAATCTAGCCTATCACAAACGATGAAGAAGGTTAACACCTTGTAATTCTTGTAAGTTACAATAATCTTTAAGCTTTATTTTTACTCATGTTTCGTTTACAAATGTAAAATTTTAAACGATAAAAACGTTGCTTGTAATTTTTATATTGTTCAGGTTGTTTTATTTTGATGGGATAGTTCGGCGATAGTCGTGAAATTTAGACACGAAAGTGATTTCGACAATGTTAGCTTCCTCGAGCAGATTTATGGTAATCATTCTAAAATGTAGGCGTATCACTGCGTAGAACCCATTGCGCAACCATTACGTTAGCGTAAATTTGAGACACCTGTCACTCAATCACGGTTACACCGTTGACATTTCATGACATGTACCCATCGCTATAAAATGACTTGGGCAACTTCGAATTAAGAGAGATTGCTGTGAAACGCTTGAAGTGAAAACGTCAAGAAGAATAAACAAGTATTCCTGAGAAAGCGAGTTGCTCTCATTTTGAAGTCTTGAGTCTTAACGGCTCTCTAAGTGTTGAAAGTTACTTCAACAGCTTACCTTCTTGTCAATAATTTTTTAATTGCAATAAAGGTTAGTTCCAGAAAATCAGCTTCTTAAAGTTTTTTCGACTTTATCTCCTTCTTTTTAATGAAGTGTACAGTGAAGCCCGTACTTCTCAACATTTTCAGTGTTGAATGAAAACTAAGCTCATTGTCAATGAGCCTACGTACGGTGCTTGCATTTTGATTGGTTTGATGGAACAAAACTGTTTGATCATTTTATGCAAATAGTTTTTTTAAACCTGAAGCTATAATTTTCTTGCTGTTTTAAGAAGTAAAATCGATCCTCCTTGCTTGGACATAATCAGAATTTAAACTGTATATCAGCAGTAGAAATGTATTCGAAATGCTCTCAGAAAACACGATAAGGCGTAAATGGAATAATCGGCGTAAAAAATTCTCCTGAAAAACAAACCTATAAGCTCATACTTTTTATTCCACTATGCACATCTGACTTAATTAAGAAGTTATGTTAGGATTTGTTGCACCTTTATAAACTTCAGTTGAATTTTAATCGAAAACTTCGTCAGTTTGAGAGCCATTGTTTGCTGTCTGGGATTTACTTTAATTCGAGCTTTTCATTAAACATTCAGCTCAGTGAACTTCACAAATTAAGTACACAACGAGGTTGTTTTGATTGTCTTTTTATGACTGCATATAAGGCTTTCCAAGCCAACGTTAAATGAAAATATATACTCCTGTTGTTGATAATAGCTTTAAAATAAGCTTAGTGTTCTTCCCGGCATAGTAAATCGAACGTTCGGAAATCGAACTCAATCGAACGCAATCGAACTCAATCCGTGGATTGAGTTCGATTGAGTTCAGCAATCGAACAAAATCGAACACCGGACTATCAGTGAGTTCGATTTCCGAACAAATCGAATTCAATCGAACAAATCGAACTCAATCTAACTCAATCCATCTGATTGTGTTCGACTGAGTTTGGAAACCGAACTCAATCGAACACAATTAAATGGATTGTGCTCGATTGGCTCTGGACCAAACCTGAAAGCAGGGACCAAAGCAAGCCCATCAAAGCAGGTTTTTCTTGTGCTTTTTTACAATTTATTCAATAACAGAAACCCCATTTATAAACTGTCCACGGCAGTTAAGAGAACAGAACAGAACAGCAGAGCTATCATTATTCCCGCGGGCGTATTCCGAAATTGTTGCACCCTTTCCTTATTTAGCTAACTTACAATTGCGGCAAGACAACTCGAAGGGTTACTTTTATGCAAAAATACAATGACGTCAAAGCGGCATTCCTGGTAGCCTTTTACTACGCATCTGAAGCCATTTCTGCGGAATTTCTTCGTTTACGAAAAACACGTGCGCTACACTCCGCCTCGAGCTTCCAAGATCTGGTTATGGATTTTCAACACCTGTTTTACACAAATCACGAGTTCGAAAATCGAACGTTCGATTGGGTTCGATTGATTTTTTTTCTTTTCGGTGAGTTCGATTTCGTTCGATTGCCGAACTCAATCGAACTCAATCCATGAATTGAGTTCGATTGAGTTCGATTGAGTTCGATTGAAATTTAGTTCGATTGGGTTCGATTTACTATGCCGGGTGTTCTTTTATCGATAAGCCATTTTTGCTTGCGTCTTTTGGGTTTTAAAAAGCTTAAGCAGTTTCTTGTATTTAATTCAAGTTATTACACGTGGAAAATTTTTAAATTAGCTGTGAGCAGCAAATTTATGTCTTCAAGAAACAGATCTTCTGTTCTCAGTTATCTTCTAACAGAACTCAATACAATAAGACACTAAACTCGAGTCCTTTGTCCTTACGCGTGTGGTGATGCGATATTGGAAAATAGGACTTTGTTTACTTTACAGTTACTCTTGCGCGGTTTTTCATGAGTTTACCGGCACAATATTTTATAATAAGTGAATAAAGCATGGAATATGACTGCACGGTTTCTAGAGGGGGAAACTTTTAAGTTATGAAAGTTTAAAAAAAAAAAAAAAACTTTGTTTAACCCTATCCAGACCGGGGGGGGGGGGGGGGGGGGGGTGGTTAAAGCCCGCTCGAACTTTGAAGTTGTTTCGTTTCAAAACGGTCGATGCAATGACCACCAAATTTGGTGAATTTTCCTAAAACCATGCTGAAAGAGAACCAGCATATCGGATATGACAGCATATGCACAGCTCATCAGCATATTGGTTCTATTTTCATATTTTTTTGGGACTGTAGGTCATTTATTGATCCGATATGCTGGTTCTCGTTCAGCATGGTTTTGTCCATGTGTTTGAATGTTAACATTGGCTTGCCATGTACATTCAGTTTTTGCGAGACACCATTGTGACATCTTGGGACGGCTTGTTCCCCGCAACACGTGACGTGGCACGCGTGATGCGGGTGACAAGTTGGTTCCAAGGTACGGAACTTGATATTGTGTACGGGTCATTGTGCAATCTATTTACGACTGCTTTCTTGTAGTTGTTCTTAGTTTGTTACAAGCTACACCGCGCAGACGAGCCCCAAGAAAGGGCGAAACAGCTGTCCGCGGTTGCTACCCTGCTTTATCGGTTTCTGTCGCATTGGTGTCTCGCAAAATCTACCTTTTTACGTAGTCAGATCGGCCTTGAAGTTTGTCGTTTAGTAAACATAAGACGTTTATCAAATAGGTAGCTGTTAAAGTCTTGTTGTTATATGTTCAAAATTGAGAAAATATTGATGAAAGACTGTTTTAGCCAATAAAATCGACTATATGACGTCATAATGACGTCACGTACGTCATTATGACACCAAAGTATCTGTAGTTACTAGAATTCATGACACCATTATCCTGTGTAAATTTGGTGGCCATAGCATAAACGGTTTCAAAGTTACATGGGGGGGCTTCTGGAGCCCCCCTCCCCGGTCCCAGACGGTAAAAAAAGCCCGGTCTGGATAGGGTTAAAGTTACACCATTCCGACCTCCGCCACATTTAATACAATACGCCTTATTCCAAAATGGCGGCTATCCGAGGCGATCTGGGTCAAGTAGCATGAAAACGAGGCATCAAGGGCCGCCTCTCTGTTTACAATGCTAATCGCGCACACGTGAGAAATTCGGAGAAAATGCCTCAAAATTGCTGTGTTCCTGAATGTGAAAAGAAAGTTTATGTAGAAGATGGGGAAAAGATTTCTTACTTTAAGTTTCCTGACCAAGTGAAGCAAAGAGATATGTTTATGAATTGGATAGCCGCGATACGAAGAGATGTCGGCGGACATTTAAAAGTGACAGAGTACACGAAAGTTTGCTCGAGACATTTTAAGCCGGAAGATATTGTCAAAGCAGTTGCAGGTCGTAAGCGTACTTTACTGACTACTGCAGTGCCGTCTCGATTTCCTTGGAAGAAGGGATCCCCGGTAAAACGTAAGGCACCGACGAGAAGAAGCCCAATTAAGAGAAAAAGCGCAGTAGAAACGACAACCACGAACGCTGAAGCAGTTTCCACGTGCGATGTTATCGTGACAGCACAGAAATCGGAATGTCAGGTTCTTACATCAACCAGCGCAGACTCCGAGCCTTGTATAGACGACCAAGAATTACAAGATATAATTCGTGATCTTAAAGTGGAAAACGAACGGCTGGTTCAAGCACTCTGTAAAGTCAAAGCTCAACAAGAAAAGTTAGAATCGGAAGTTGAAGAATTGACACGCCGGAACAGTGTTTTACAGGCAAGGGTATTTCATATAGACCGGTTCGATTCTGATAAAGATGTGGCTTTCTATACAGGATTTCCAAACAGAAGTGTATTTGAAAGTGGTTTTGCATTCCTGGACCCTGGAAGGAATGGGGAGAACATAATTTACTGGCATTCACAATCTGATGACTCAGATACAGTGAATGACAAGTATGATGAGGATGCCCCCAAACTGGGCAGACCTAGACATTTAACCCCAAAGGATGAATATTTTTTAACCCTTTGCAGACCGAGGCAAGGATTTAAAGAAGATCATTCGGCCCATTTGTATGGAATTTCACAGACAAATGTTGGAAGAATAATAATTTCATGGATAAATTTTATGTATTTAAAATTTAGCACAATTCCAGTCTGGCCATCAAGGGCTCAAATTGACAAACACATGCCAGCTGATTTTAAGGAGAGATATCAGTCAACCAGAGTAATTATTGACTGCACTGAGATCCGCTGTCAGATGCCCAAGAGCATGCGCCTGAACAGTGACATTTTTAGTTCATATAAGAACCACACAACACTTAAGAGTTTGGTGGGTATCTCACCTGGAGGTGCTCTAACTTTTGTTAGCCAGCTGTACACTGGCCACCTCTCTGATAGAGAGATAGTAACACGATCTGGATTTTTAAAGCTGCCATTCAACCGAGGAGATGCTGTCATGGCAGATAAGGGATTTACAGTAGAGGATCTGTTGCCTCTTGGAGTTTCCCTGAATATACCACCTTTTCTAGGAAGTCAGGGACAAATGAGCCCTAAGGAAGTGGTGGAGACGCAATCAATTGCCGCCCTTCGCATTCATGTGGAAAGGGCAATAAACAAAATTTCCACATATGGGACAGTGTGGTTCCATTCACCAACTTTACGGTTGTAAATCAAATGTGGACAGTGTGTGCTATGCTCTGTAATTTCCAAAACAGTATTATTAGCACATAGGTTTTAGAATCCTTTAAATCCAAAATAACTGATTTTGAAATTGACTTTTTTCTCCAGTCAAACCTTAGTTTCATACTCCTCTTGCCGATTGTTATTTTGGTTGATTAACACTTTTGAAATTTTTAGGGGTTATTATGTGCTAATAATTCTGTTTTAGATGTAAAAATTCCCACCGGAACCCCTCCCCCCCTTCCCTCACAAAGACACAACTGTTATCAAGGCATCTCCATCAAGTAGCTGAGCAGAGAAAACAAAACAAATTATATTCTCCTGCTACATGTACTTCATGCCTGTTACTATAATATTATATATGTGTTATTGAAAACTAATGCAGAAATTAAATTAAATTAAATCTAAATTAAAGTTTCTTTTTTCATGTAATGATTGTAATAATGATAAATGAGAATACCACAGAACAAACTCGGCCTTGAAAACTCTTTTGCCTTGTAAAATGTTCTAGTTTTCTACAGAGCAGCTGCTTGAAGAAAATTTTTAAAATAGTAATCACACAGTTTCTTGCAGAGGGTATCCCAGTGATCTTGATCAAACTTGATCCTCTCCGCACTAAGTCCTTTGCTTGTATAAACAATAAAATCACACCACTGGGCACCAGTTAGTCCCATGAGTCCTTGTACTTGGTCGTAATAAACATGTCCTTTTTTCAGTGTGGGTTTTCCATCTTTCTTCTCCATGAAGGAACCAGGGTCGTCACAAGCATTAAGGGGTGTAACATTAAATTTAGAAGAAGGGCATTTCACCTCCCCAATTCCAAAGCTGTCTTTGTAGCTCAAGTCAATGACTTTAGCATCGGGTGAACAACCTAAAATTGGAATTTTAGGCGACACAAACAGACCACTTTTGAGTACCTTAACAGGCTTTCCGATTTTCCGCAGATACTTCTCATATTCTTTTAACCCTTTAACTACCAAATTTCTTTGGGTTCCCAAAGCAGTTTTGTGGGGCTAGGCAATCTGTAGAATTTCGTGACTGCATATAAATAGCTCACATAAAAATATACGCTGTTTCAAATCAACGTGGGCTCAAATTACTCATTGTGACGTCAGTATTCAGCCGTTGCTCGCTCGATTAGCGATCACACGGACTCGAATCTGATAAGAATTTGATTTATAAGTGCTTTTTCGAGTCATTTTTCACTGCAGAAACCCCCAGGCTAGCATCATTAAGCTGGAATGGTGGGCAGAGGCAAACGTCTGAAAGAAACCAGAGGTGAGAGATGATTTGACTATGATTGGAACGCCAAAAGTATCTGTAGCAAAACATGGCGGTCCATGAGTGAAGTTGTCTCTCTGGCCCTTCTGTGGTTGGATTTCGAGACCTACCAAGGCAATTTGGACGACTTTTGACTTCTAAAAAATGCAATCGGTGCAATACTTTGCCAGTTGGTCTGGATGGCTCGACACTTATAAAAAATATATATGTATCCTGCGCAGCGTTAATTGTAGTTACGTGAAAAAGTGTTAAGTTTAACGCTGTAAAAAGTGTCAAAAATGAAACTAGACGTTTCGGCAATGCTGCCTTCATCAGTAGTAAAAATGTGTTCGTTGCTAGCGTGTGCGAAAATTAAAAAAATTCAAATTCACGCGTGCCGAAGAAAAGCGCGCGCAAGGCTAGCATACGAGTTAATTATGAAAAGCCAAAGTCTTGGTTCAAGCCATTGGGCGCCAAAGTCTTGTAATTGAAAATGAACCGCATTTCTTCGCGCCTTCTCCTGACCTGGTCACCTAGATTCGCTTTAATCACCGCTACCATCATGTCGCTGAGGTTGTGGTTTGGTCTCGTAAAATGTTCAGGCACTGGCAGCGAAACTTTCTTTTTGATCACATCCAATCGGTGTTCACGGAAGCGGTCTCCAAGACGACGGCCCGTCTCTCCAATGTAGACAATTGCAGGGCATTTACGGCATGAGATGCAGTAGACCAATTGGCTTGTAATGCACGTATAATGTCCCGAGATCTTGATGTGTCCATTTGTAGTTCTAATACTGTCACTGGGATTGATGAAAGGACAGGTTCGGCAGTCACGTTGGTTGCATGGAAACGTACCCGCCTGACGTTGGAGATCTGATGGCAAACTGCTATGGACTAGCAAATCTTTCAGATTCTTTGCGCGTCGGAAAGCTTTTAGCGGCGGCTTGTTGAAAATAGCACTCGTGGTGTTGTCATCGCGTAAGATGGAATAGTTTCGCAGAAGGATGTTACAAACGTCGACGTTTTGGGGGTGGTATGTGATGACCAGAGGTGGGCGGTCGACGGCAATGTCATTACCGGGAGTGCTGTCAAGTAGATTGTCTCTTTGTTTTGCTTCCGCTCGGACGCGCGCTCTTGTTATGAGGTCATGAGGATAGCCACGTGCCGCAAAATATGTCTCCATGGTTGTTGCTTTATTGTGAAAATCATCGTCGTCACTGCAGATCTTTCGCAGCCGTAGAAACTGAGTATATGGAATGGATGATTTACACTTTGATGGATGCGACGAGCTGAAGTCAAGATAAGAATGACTATCAGTGTCTTTGTAGTAAACAGATGTTGATATGCGGTTGTCACGGGGAATCACGTGTAGTCAATCTTGGGATGGTAGTTAGAGGCAAACTCGAGAAACTGCTGTAATTCATGTTCACTGCAAGAGGTTGCGCCTGCCACATCATCCATGAACCGCTTGTATAGTTCTGGTTTTACGTCAGGGTACTCTGCTAGCATCTTCTCCTCGACGTAGCCAACGAAGAGACATGCGTCATTTGGCCCTAATCTACTTCCCATTGCTACACCGCCAACTTGTTTGTAGTAGTCTCCGTTAAACTCGAAAGAGTTTAGGGTGAGCACCAATTCAGCCATTCGAGCAAGAGTGTCCGTTGGAGGTTCTTTGATTTCTCTCTTGTCTAGAAAATGTTTCAGAGCTACCAGACCTTCGTCATTTGGAATGATCGTGTACAACGATTTTATGTCCATAGTAAATACCAATCGGTGCTGCCCATTGTCACTGAACCGAAACGAATCTAGTATTTGCAACATGTGGGTGGTGTCCTTTACGTAGCTAGCCAATTGGCGTACAAATGGAGCCGTTAACTTGTCGAGATAAGAAGCTAAATTCTCTGTAGGACATGCGCAAGCGGAAACAATTGGTCTACCTGGATTCCCAGGTTTGTGTATCTTGGGCAGTAAATAAAATTTCGAAGTACGCGCGTGTTCTACAAGAAGGTTGGTGGCTGATGGAGGGAGTTCCTCAGCCTCTATAGCCCATTGAACAAAAGAACGCACTAAATCTTGATGTTCTTGTGTTGCGTCATCAGGAATTTGCTGATAAAACTTACCGTCCGACAGTTGTCTGTAGGCCTCAGCTAGGTAAAGATCTTTACTCCAGACCACAAATGCTCCTCCTTTATCTGCCGCTCTAAACACAACATCAGTTCGTTTCCCCAGTCTCCGTAAGGCCTCTTGTTCTCCCCTGGTGAGGTTGTGCGATGTAGCCTTACTCTTGAAGTCTAGATGGTTGACTTCTCTCCGGCATTTGTCAATATAATGATCTAGGGCTGAGAATTTACCAGGTGGAGGGGTCCACTTACTACGCTTGGGTTTCAAGGATTCAAAAATATCATGGTCGGGCGTACTCGAGTGGTCAGTTGCGGAAGCAGAAATACCATTACGATTGGAAAAAGATTCATCATCAGGGGTATTAGAATTATCGCTAGTGATTTCACTGACGGGGTCATCACTTCAACCTTGTTCTCCGGATGAGTCTTCTTGAATTTTCGCACACGCTAGCAACGAACACATTTTTACTACTGATGAAGGCAGCATTGCCGAAACGTCTAGTTTCATTTTTAACACTGTTTACATCGTTAAACTTAACACTTGTTCACGTAACTTATAAAAAATATATCAAACAGATGTAGGTAGACTTGCATGCCGCCGGTATGGTTGTATTACCCAGAATTCCTTTCGGTCGTGCATTAGGATATTATAAGTTCGCAAGCATAGCTATGATTGAATGGAAATTGCTTGGTCTGTTGAAATATTGCTAGGAATTTCTCTAAGTGGATGCAGAGGAATAGGTTCCAAGTTAGCTGCAAATGTACACTTTTGGATTTAGAGTTACTTTTTCATTAAAAGAAATAGATGCAAAGATATGCGTTTTTTGTTGTTTTCCTGGGAAGTAGAAAACGGGCATTTCTGGATTTGCTGCCAAATGAACAACCATATGCAGCAGAAATCCACAGTTGTAGTCAAGTAGTTGGTTGTTAATGCTATGAAACGTATCGCTTTGCCCTAACAAGGGATCATTACTATCATTTGTGTAGATATGTGAAAGCTGAAGATTTTTAAATCACTACTAGTGATTTTCGTACGAATATGTACGATTGGTAGTTAAAGGGTTAAGGCCACTGGTTCATATTTTTTGCCATGTTCCAATGCCGCAGCAGAAATTGGTTTTTGCGCCAAAAGGTCTCCAACAAACTTCTCATGGTTCCTTTGCCTCCTTGGAATTTTTCCAAAGTTAGATGCAGTAAATCGGTGTTTGCGTTCTTGCATCCATTCCACACACTCTGCCTGCTCTCTTGTCTTTTCTTCTAGTTTGTTGGCTGCGATAACACTTACGTTTAGACCCCTTACCAGTTCCCGCTCTTTGTCAGTTAGATTGTCTGGTGGAACTAAAGAGCCATTACATTCATCCAAAGGAAAAGACGGGTATGCAGGGAATTCAGTTGCTGTGCAGCGAGCAACCTCTTGAGATCCATCAAAGGAGCTTATGTATGAGAAATTAGACTCTGTGAAGAATAGCTGGTATGATCCATATGGACATGGTCCAAAGCCAGTGTCTACAGCAGGCAAAGTATCCAGACTAGCAGTGTCGACAACTTGTATAATACCTATTTTTGAGCTGTGCTGCTCAAGAGATTCAATTAAATTTTTACGTTTTGCATTAGTGTCACTATTTCCATAACAGGCTGGGCATGGATCCCGTCAAGTCTTGATCGGTGCCAACTCTGCAAGGCAGAATTACATGCTGTGCTCGGGTTTTCATCTTCTTCATCTCTCAGATCCCGAACATCCTTACAGTTAAACAATGAGTATTTACATACTTTCATCATGAAAGCCAGGACATGGTTGCAGAATCCTGACTTTCCAGCTGCACAATTTGGCCCACAATATGCACGTTCAACTTCTCCAGAAACAATACAAAGTGCAAGTTTCAAATTATGTGGTACTTCACGAGTTTTGAAACTGTGAAAACACTTGGTGCGATAATAGAAATACCTTTGGATCAACAAGGAGGTCGGCAATGTTTGCCTCCAAGTAGTCGTTTACCCTGTAAAATAATGGAAATATTGAGACTCTAGGCCATAGCAACGACGCTAAGCTCATTGTTTGATCTCCAAACTTACCGCTTACAAAGTGCGCTTTGGTTGACAATCCTTTACACGAATCGCCACGACACTTGAACCAAAACTTTAAGTCGGAATTTTTCAATCGATTTGGATTTCTTCCATCCAACGAACTGCCAGGAATATCATCCTCAGTGGAAAACGAAGGACCGTAAACAATGTTGTTCCGAGAGGACGCCATTTTGTTATGAGCTTGGCGGCCCTTCATGCCTCGTTATCATGCTATTCTCCCCAGATCGTCTCGGGCGGTCGCCATTTTGGAAAAAGGCGTATTCCCCGTTTTAAAGATTCCCCGTTTTAAAGATTCCCCATTTTAAAGATTCCTCATTTTAAAGATTCCCCATTTTAAAAATTCCCCGTTTTAAAGATTCATTGTTTTAAAGATTCCCCCTTTTAAAGATTCCTTGTTTTAAAGATTTCCCGTTTTAAAGATTTCCCGTTTTAAAGATTCCCCGTTCCCCGTTCCCTTTCCCCAATTTTCCGATTCCCCGCTCCCCGTTTTAAAGATAGCCGTAGTCCAAAGTGATTGACGTATCTTTCTATCAAACTAAATGTCGAATGCGGACGCGTTTTCTTGAGGTACAAAAAAATGCTGCGTAGAGCAAACTTCAAAAGTGCTGTTGGTGTGCCTGTAGAGCACGCCATTTGCAACAGAGC
The DNA here is from genome assembly GCA_022457155.1 of Cladopsammia gracilis. Taxonomy (NCBI): domain Eukaryota; kingdom Metazoa; phylum Cnidaria; class Anthozoa; order Scleractinia; family Dendrophylliidae; genus Cladopsammia; species Cladopsammia gracilis. Next base: position 94,746 of record JAJGOT010000811.1, on the reverse strand, counting down.
AGAAAGTATTGGTCTAAAATTCACTTGGAAAGGCTCAATAACAGATTCCATGGCGCTTGGTCGAAAGACCAAATACAAAGGAAAATTCGCTACCTCAAGGAGCAGTCTTTATACGATCCAAACACGATAAAAGTAAAGCGATTTGGAGTTGGATCGCTCTGTTGCAGTTGAAAATGTCAAGAACTATGAAGGCACAAATTGCCGATATAAGTTACCTGTTCATATTTTCGTTTGCTGTATTTTCAGCGGAAAGTGCGCGGGAAATATTTTACTCCGCGAGAAAATTGGCCCTGTCAGCCTAAATAAACACACAGTTGATTAAAGGGAAACATTCAATGTCACACTTTAGGACATTGAGTGCGGATCAAGTGTTTTACGAAATTTGTCGCGCAACATTTTTTGTTGCGACATTGTGGGAACATAAACAAACATGTCGCGAGTGCGGATCGGCCCTAAATCACCAAAACTATGACGTCTTTCCCATACTATTGCATAATCAAACCATAATAGCAATGATTCAGTATTCCAAAAAAGAACAAACCCAAAGTTCATGCTATTTTGCTCTGCCATATCGCTCATATTAAAACACAAACTTTCCCGTCCCATTTAACTTCCTTAAAACGTCTCCATTCATTTTAAAAATACACCGTGAAATTCTCAAACTGCGTTTCCCAAGAAAACGCATTTGACGTATTTTTACCCTTTTTCTAAAGCAGCTTTAATGGCTTTACGACAAATGATTGAAAATTTGAAACATTGATAGGTAACTTGAGATATCGAAACTAAATAACAACTTTAATACCTTTGTGGTGACGTAGCGTGAGATAATTATGACAAGTTCATGACAACCCAATACCCTAGGGAAATTAACAATAGGTCCGGGGTGCTTCCAAATAATTTTAGTGGCGGTATGTGACGGCCTTCTTGAAATCCTAACCGGTTTAACAAACCATATCCTCAATGCCCTAATATAGCTTCTAAAAAGAAGATAGAACTAATCCCCCCCCCCGGACAAAAGTTCACAAGTTAACGAAGTTAACAATGAACTTTTGTTAACAACTTTTGTCCCTTTTTTGTACTCGATTCCTAAATCTCTTTTATGCGCATGCGCATCAACGAGATAAAAATGGCTGTGAACTTATCAAAAATCGTAGATTATTCATATTGGACCCTTTATTGCAACTCAACCAAGCAAAATGAAAACGTCACAATGACGTTTCCAGTAAACTCAAGCCTTCAGTGTTTCAGAACAGCAGCACTTTCCATGGTAACTTTAAATATGGAGTCACGAAAGCCCTGTGTATGTAGAAAATCTCTCAAAAACGCAAAAAACCTTGGGCCTTAAAGGGTTAAAAAATCAGAAGCAAGACATCGTTAAAACCTGAAACTTTTGGTGAAAGATTATAACACTGGTATTCACATACCATGTTAGAAACAGCTTTGTAGGAAGTATACTTTGGATTTTTGAATTTTCATGACGTAATGTGCAAACCAATAATAATAATATCTTATTATCTAGAAATCTAGTACAGTTGAACCTCTCCAGGAATTTAATTTGAAGGCTTACAAAACATCCCCAGCGATAATTCGCTTAATAACACCCTTGTACAGTGGGATAAGCAGCCCAAAAATTATTTGTCATAACAACTGTTTTTTTTTTTTGCATTCAAGCCAGTTTTTGCATTCAAGCTGCAGATTGTATAGCATTTCTTGTACTTTCGCCTACATTAACCAATTGACTCTACAAACTTCGACTTTTGAAGTCTTTTATTCCATTACCTAAGATTACATAACACTTTTAATAGCAACTTTTGCGATTTGAATACATCTAAAACAAAAGAAAAAAAGAACACTTTCGTTAGTGTTAGTTAGTCAGAGGGAATATTTAATTTCCAAAATCATGAGTTTTTGGGCGGCAGATATCTCGTTAAAAGCACTAGTCTAAGATTTAGTTATTCTACGATCAGTTGTTATTTAGTGCACACCCAGACAGGTTTTATGCAGGAGCCGATTAGATTGAGCCTCCATCTCCCATATAAGCCCTTATTTGAAGACAACCCTTTCCGATGAAAGGTTATTTATAGAAATAGTTTTCGCGGGAAATTTGTCACGCCCTAATGCGTTGTTGGTAATAACCAATCAGAAGGCAGCTCAGTCAGGCTCATTAACATATGCTTTTTGTGTCTAGTGCGTAGCACGTAGACACTATGTGATAAAAAATTCGATAAATACTTCATATATGGTAAGATATGATGTAATGTTCATATGGTTTCACCGAAGTTTTCCTTACGTGACTTGTTACATGAAGTATAAGATCAATGCGTAATGTAACCACGTCGATATTTTGTCGTTTACAACAGTCGGAGTATTCGGAATTGGGGCTCGATCACCGGAGCAGACGCGGAGCAAGCAAAGGGATATTCGGGACCAATTGAATCCAGGGAATTGAGTCCGAGCGAAAGGTCTCGAGTAAGCTTATCTTCGTAAAAAATCATCTGCTAACGACGCGAAACATGATGCGAAGGACGCGAAAGGCAGTAAGTTTGGTGAGTAAACCAAGTTCTTTCTCACTTTTATGATGAATTTCTTTAAAGTTACTTTCCCAATATGCCACAGCTTTCGAAGTATGTGTCAATCTGGGGGAACGAAAAGCTTTAAAAGATGCTTTCAAGTTTTAAATCGATATAAGCTTAAGCTTACTCGGCTACAACGGAATGTTGAGAGTGATCACTCCGGTGCTTCGAAAGAAAGAATTCAAGCTTCATGAGCCCCATTTGGGAAAAAATCCCTTCAAAGGAACAAATGAGCCCCGTTTGGGGATGATCGAGCCCCGTTTAATTTGGGGATTACAAAGCCCGTTGAGGAATTAAATAAGGGCCATGTGGGAAATGTATTTCAGAGAAATAGAAACTCAGCCGCCGCTGAAATGAAAACATCTTTCGTCGACCAAACATCTACGAAAGCTGTGGCCTGTTTATATGGAGAAAGTCATACTAGACCCATACTAGAAATACAATTAGTCCCCAGTTTGAAAACCATGTAAGCATCAATCAAATGAAACCTTTCCATGCAATAATCAACATTGATGTAAGAGATTTTATATTTTGTGGGCTTGCTGTGAACATTGTGTAAGTAACAGCAGCAGGTATTTCTCCTTCATCCTCACTCCACTGATCTTCAGCCTCAAGAACTTCATCACAATTACTATTGGTTTCAATATTACCACTACTGTTAACATTAAGTGTATTTTGTGACTGTGCATTTTGATTTTCAACAGTACTATCATCTAATATACAGTTGTCACTATATTTTACTCCCCAGTCTTGATTAATTGTTATTCCTTCTTGTCTATACAGACTGCTGTTGCTGATAAGCCAGTTGGCTGCCTGGACAACTTTATGCGGTCTTATGTTGAAACAGTGCTGTGCTTTTGTATTGCAATCTTATCTTTAAATTCACCTTAATTGTCCCTGTTTCAGTGGGTAACCTTAAGTAACATATTGACAGTATCAGATACTTCTGCTGGTACATTTACAATAATGCGTGGGAATGTTTTTTTTTTCTTAAGAATTTACTGGGATTCTTTTCTTTTGCTCCATCCCTATCAGTTTTCTAATGGTGCATCTCTTAAAGTTATATTATTAATTTTGTTGCAATTCATTGCTTTTTTATAGCATCAGTGATTCAACCGTAAATATAACGTGAAAATTTTTAATAAGTTTAAGATTTTTAAAACAAGTATCTTGCATAAGATGTACATCAAGTTCAGATGTAAGTAATTCTGTGGCAGTTAATATTGTATAACTCATTCTGTTCCAGTTCTGTTACACTTCATGGATAATCAGTGAAACTAAACACTTCAGTTTGTCTTAATAAAGCATTAATTTTGAATTATTCAACCGTGTCTGCTGGTCCTTTACGTGTTTTCTGCTACATGTGAAGTACCGTATTTTCTCAATTAAACGCCCCTGGTGTTTATTTCAAACTTGGCCTCGTGGACCCAGCGTTTCTTTGAATCAGCAGTTATTTCTCGGTCGCCATTTTTGAAGGGTTAATTCAAAATGCTATAATAACTGCTGCATACACTAAATACAATTACAACACCACACAATACATAGCCTACATCACAGACGAACTATAAACGACTGGACTTAACCGGCGATGCAAGCTACACCAGAGATGGTTACACAAATTCACATCATATCAACCTTCACTAGACACATGTTCGCATTGCGGACCTATTTTTATTATTGACAACAATGGTGTAAAGCTATCGGAGTCATCGGATGATAGTTCGGCAAGTTACGTTCTTTCTAGCGACTCGACCAGTAACATCTTCTGATAGCAGCGAGGAAGGAGAATCAAATGAGGAAACTCCTTCGGCTTCTTCAAAGGAAAGTGAAAACCCAAACGGAGCGGCTCTTCGGCAGCGAAATCCATGCGGACTTTAACAAAGAAAAGTAAGGATGCAACGCTTAACGATGAAGAAATGGAAGCGCTGGTCTCTTGGATTTTTAGTTCGGAAGAATCCAGTAAAGTAGAGACCGAAGTAAGGGAAACCATTAAGGACGATCCACGAATAAAATTGAAGCCTGAGCGCATAAAGGCTGTAGAACATAGCTTAGACGAAGCAGTTGTTTAAACTGTTGATCGCTGGATTTTGCCGGAAATTTTCAACTTTAGTTAAATAAGCTTTCACGGACGGTAAAGACAAGTACAAAAATAGGCAGTCTATGACTGCATGTAGCTTACTGCGCCTGTTATAACATAGATTATATCTAAACCAAGATTTAGAAAACGTTTACAATTGGCTGAAAGCAAACAAACTCACTCTAAATATGACTAAAACTGAATTTATGCTTATCGGATCTAGACAGAGGCTAAGTACTCTCACGGATTCCCCAGCACTTGCAATTAAAGATCTTCAAGTTAACCGGGTCACTACCACAAAATCACTTGGGGTGACCATTGATGACAAATTAAACTTGGCTGGAGTGACCACATTGAGAAAGTCACAAAGAAAGTCGCTTCTGGTATTGGGGCCATGAAACGAATTAGGCACCTCGTTCCTCAAGCGACCTTATACTTAATTTATCAAGCATTGATACAGCCACACTTCGACTACTGCAACATTGTTTGGGGAAACTGTGGGATAACTCTGCAGAATAAACTACAAAAGCTACAAAACAGAGCAGCTCGTGTTTTGACCTATTCAAACTATGACGTAGATGCTGGTAACCTATTAGAACTCCTAGGATGGAAAAATCTTGCCTGCCAGCAACAAATTCAAAGAGCTACGATGGTTTATAGGTCTCTACACGGGTTGGCTCCAAACTATCTAAGTTCTAAATTTGAGAAGCGAGAAATTAGTTACAACCTAAGGGACTCTGAGGATAAACTTAATATTCCATTGCCGCGCACAAACTATTATAAAAATAGTTTCAGTTATAGTGGCGCCATGCTCTGGAACAGCCTTTCTCATAATGTAAGGAAAGCTGAGTCCCTTGGGCAATTTAAACGACTTCTCAAAGAGGAACTATAAGGCACGGCATTCGTGGAAAGCAGCTTTTTATTATTTAATTAAATTCTTCATATATAGACATTTTTTAATATTAGTTTATTGCTTTGTGTTAAGTATTATAATTATTTTTAGCTGACGAATTTTTACCGTGTTTAAATAAAGATTATCTATCTATCTATCTATCTATCTATCTACAAGCAGTTGCAAAAAGGTTGAGACACTTTCACAAAAATCCTCATTCCGTATAAAAGCGAACCCGTAACACCAAGCACATCAATGCAATGTGCTACTGACCCCCCTCTCCCCCTTTCAATGTTGATGTCTGTCAGTTTGAATGGCATTTGGGATCTGGCACAACATTGATAAGGGGGGAGGGGGTGGGGACTTGTTGAAAACGATGTTATTGTCGAAATACGTAGCACAGTGCACAATGTCTCAAGTCTTTTTGCAATTGCTTGTCTGAATAGTAGTTTAACTTAAACACCAATAGCCAGACAAACCAGCAGGTCCATTATGATTAAAAGGTATCAACAGAAAGAGAAAAGATTGAATTTTGTGCTGACAAATACAGTAACGGCCAGTGCCTTGTAATTAGTGTCAATAACGGTTCCAATTATTACAGTAATTTTGCGGTTCGGATTGTGACGTAATATGTTTTTGTTCGCGAAAAGAACTGCACTTGAAAATGGTTTTCAAAGGTGAAATTGACGCTAAAACCAAGGCTTTTGTAAGGTTTCTTCGAGAAGAAACTGATATAACAGTAAAGGAGATTACAAAAAGATGCAATATTTCTCGCGCGTCGGTATATCGCTGTTTGGAGAATGACAAAATCTCATCGAAGAAGAAATCGACCGGGAGACCACGGAAGATCACGCTTCGAGAGCAGAGAATAGTTCGAAGAAGTATAATGAGATTAAGGGAAACTGAAGGTAACTTTTCAGTCAACACGATAAGAGCGGAAAGTGGACTTTCACACGTACCATTGTGCACTGTTAATAGAGCTCTAAAAAGAATGAAGTTTCAATTTTGTGATGCACGGAGAAAGGGAGTTTTAACCAAAGCAGATCGCAGTACACGTGTAAAGTTCGCGCGAGAAGTCCTGAAAAACAATTCTCCAAATCTATGGAAAGACGATATTTGTTTCTATCTGGACGGCGTTAGTTTTTGGTATAAAACTAATCCAGTTGCAGAGGCCAAAACCCCGCGTGGCAAGATTTGGCGAAGACGTGACGAGGGATTGAATCCAGGATGTACAGCTAAGGGGGCGCATACAGGGTCAGGAGGAAAGGTGCTGAAGATGTTTGTGGCAATCTCCTACGGACATGGTGTGATATTTTGCGAACAGTATGAACAATGCAATGGAGATGTTTTTTCAAATTTTATTAGTAGAAATTTTAACAGAATGTTCAGAGCAAGCGGTAAGAAACATTCTAAGTTATTTGTTCAGGATAATTGCCCGATACAAAACTGTGCAAAGGCACGAAAAGCCCTTAAGCGTGTACGAGCTAAATTATTTCATATACCAGCGAGAAGCTGTGATTTAAATCCAATAGAAAACGTTTTCAATTTAGTAAAAAGGGAGCTAAAACGACAAGCGCTTAAAAACAACATCACATACGAAAGCTTTGAACAGTTTGCAGGAAGAGTTAAGTGTACCCTTTATGCGGTAAGCGCTATCGTAGTTGACAATATTATTCGTTCAATGAATAACCGCTTAAATCTTATCATTAAGAATAAGGGAAAGCGCACGAAATACTAGTTATAAAACAGCTGACTTGTTCTATTTTCATAAAAAGTTCATTTTTCAAAGCCAAAAATTGTAACGCATATTCCTGTAACTTTATAATGACATTACATGTCTTTTACATGTCACGCTTTCGTGACATCTTTTTATGTCACGCTTTCGTGACAGTATAAGTGAATAAAAACATTCTTCCAAAAAGAAACGTTGTTTTCGGCTTTTATCATACATTTATAGAAAAATAGAAACAATATCTTCTCATAATACATCTCTACTAAAAAAAGCCTCTGAAATCCGTCTCATAAAAAAATCCCCACGGTCTACATGTTTTCGACGGTCTACACTCAACAACAAATAAAGATTACATAAGTTCTATTTCTCTCTGTAGACCGTTGACCGTTGACCGTTCACGCGAGTATTAAATTACAGTCAGTGAATTCTGGAAGTACGCATTTCACAAATTGTTCTCTTCCAAAATAAATCGTGCGAAACATTTGGCACATTTTGGAATCTCCTTTTGGTTTTTCTCGTCAATTCGCACATTAAAGTGAAAGATTTTCCAGCGCACGGACATCATATCAGTTTCTCTTTGGTCGATCACGCCACTTTTAATGTAAATAATAGGTTGTTTACCAGTGCAAAATATTGGAGTATCTTTATGAAATACAATGTTTTTTGCATAATGTGTTTTAGGTGCAGGTAAATGTACCATTTGTCCTTCAAGCATTAAAAGGAAATCGTGCCATTGGATGATTGTTTGAGACCAGCGAAAGTCATTCAAAAAAATACACTCGGCGTCTTCTGCTCCAACCCAAGCGAACGAACTACATGCCGGATTACAAAATGTGTTGTACACTACAGTGAGAGGATTTAGTATAAATGTCTTCGCAGAATTCGCTGGTCCGCAAATCATGATATTTCGAAATTTACTGCGTCTCTTTTGCAGCAGTTCTTTAACAGATGACGTGAACGTTCTCTTACAGATTCCGTTTTGTTGTAAGACCTCAACTGCGCAAGAATACCATTGTCCCTCACATCCGCTAACACATTCTCCTTCTTTTGCCTGTTCAAGAAGTTCAATGCGCGATTTTTTTGACCTCTCTAGTTTTTCTTGTGCATTCTTCATCTCCCATGCGGTAGTTAGGATTTCCGCAACAACGCGTGGACCTCTATTAACAATGAATTCAGCTATGTCAGATTTTCCTTCCATCTTCTGCATATTAGCAAAAGCAAGTAGCTCAGTTCGCGTTTTTATCTGCTTTTCCACGATGATTTCCGAGAGTTCGAAGGGAGTTAATCGCTTTTTGCGCTTCTTGCTTCTCAAATGCGTGTCAGTTTCTGAAGTACTCGCTTCCACCTCCGAACAGTCATCTTCATCTCCTGAATCTGTTGACTGTGATAAGAGGTCACTTTCGCGTTTGCTACAGTTTTTTTTCTTTTCGCTAGAAGCAGTGTTTGTCTTAGGAGCTTTTGAGTTCCATAAATCGGGATGATCCTCACTCTGTAAAACATGTTCATCCTCTTTAGTTACGTACTTCCACGCACTGTAATAGTTGTAGTGCAAATTTGAAAAATGCACTGCAATACCATGCTGTTCTCGAAGGAAGTTTTTTGAACTCAACCAGCGCTGACAACGATCCAATTTCAAAGCCATGTGGTAATGATATCCTCCAGTTAGTGGGTGAGATTCTCTGCAGCAGACCCATTGTAAAACTCGTCTATTAACTTTACAAAAAGAAGTCACCACGGCTTGCGCAAACGAACGTCTTGTAGGAAACTGTTCCAAATTGGCTTGACTATAGGTCACTAGATACACCTGACGCACTGCTGGTTCTGTCAAATCTGTCCTGGTAATCGTCCCTCGTTCTTCGTTTCCATGGGATGTAGAAGGCTCACACTCGGCATTTTTATCGCAGTTCTCAAAGGGCTCCATTTGGCAAATGTCTGGTTAATGGTTAAAAAAATCTATCGCAAAACGCTGCTATGGAAGAATTTCACGACATCTGAGTAAATATAGGAAACTTGGCAACTCGGATACACGGTGCAAAACACACGGCCAGATTAAAGCTAGCTAGCAAAAAGACTAAGAAATGATAATATTTTCACAACTAGAGTGTAATCTGAAATTGACTGAACAAATTGGACCAGCGAAGAGTTGCTCGCCTTTGTATTACAGCGCGAACACGCGATCACGGTATCGTATGACGTATTATTTACATAGACTAATGCTTATCAGTTCAATCTAGGCACGTTTCTTCCGTCAATAGCAAACGCAAACAAACGTTCTAGAAAGAACCAGACGTTGTAAATAACACGATTTGCGTCATTGTAACAAGATAGCAACGTTCTTTGAAAAATACATAACCATATCGAGCAACTACGGCAACTTTTAGATCAAACACTCCTTTTTTGGTGAAATTTGCGCAAATTAAGGCCGTAGAGAAATGTCCAAAACGCACGTTTTCGACTTTCTATTCTTAAACGCCTAATCGCAGTGGAATAAAAACCGTTTTTTTCAAATCAACTGATTACATTGATAACGTACATCAACTATCATTCCATTCCGAAAAGCAAATACTGTGCTGTATGGCGATACGTGGCTCAGACAAGCAGTTGCAAAAAGGTTGAGACACTTTCACAAAAATCCTCATTCCGTATAAAAGCGAACCCGTAACACCAAGCACATCAATGCAATGTGCTACTGACCCCCCTCTCCCCCTTTCAATGTTGATGTCTGTCAGTTTGAATGGCATTTGGGATCTGGCACAACATTGATAAGGGGGGAGGGGGTGGGGACTTGTTGAAAACGATGTTATTGTCGAAATACGTAGCACAGTGCACAATGTCTCAAGTCTTTTTGCAATTGCTTGTCTGAATAGTAGTTTAACTTAAACACCAATAGCCAGACAAACCAGCAGGTCCATTATGATTAAAAGGTATCAACAGAAAGAGAAAAGATTGAATTTTGTGCTGACAAATACAGTAACGGCCAGTGCCTTGTAATTAGTGTCAATAACGGTTCCAATTATTACAGTAATTTTGCGGTTCGGATTGTGACGTAATATGTTTTTGTTCGCGAAAAGAACTGCACTTGAAAATGGTTTTCAAAGGTGAAATTGACGCTAAAACCAAGGCTTTTGTAAGGTTTCTTCGAGAAGAAACTGATATAACAGTAAAGGAGATTACAAAAAGATGCAATATTTCTCGCGCGTCGGTATATCGCTGTTTGGAGAATGACAAAATCTCATCGAAGAAGAAATCGACCGGGAGACCACGGAAGATCACGCTTCGAGAGCAGAGAATAGTTCGAAGAAGTATAATGAGATTAAGGGAAACTGAAGGTAACTTTTCAGTCAACACGATAAGAGCGGAAAGTGGACTTTCACACGTACCATTGTGCACTGTTAATAGAGCTCTAAAAAGAATGAAGTTTCAATTTTGTGATGCACGGAGAAAGGGAGTTTTAACCAAAGCAGATCGCAGTACACGTGTAAAGTTCGCGCGAGAAGTCCTGAAAAACAATTCTCCAAATCTATGGAAAGACGATATTTGTTTCTATCTGGACGGCGTTAGTTTTTGGTATAAAACTAATCCAGTTGCAGAGGCCAAAACCCCGCGTGGCAAGATTTGGCGAAGACGTGACGAGGGATTGAATCCAGGATGTACAGCTAAGGGGGCGCATACAGGGTCAGGAGGAAAGGTGCTGAAGATGTTTGTGGCAATCTCCTACGGACATGGTGTGATATTTTGCGAACAGTATGAACAATGCAATGGAGATGTTTTTTCAAATTTTATTAGTAGAAATTTTAACAGAATGTTCAGAGCAAGCGGTAAGAAACATTCTAAGTTATTTGTTCAGGATAATTGCCCGATACAAAACTGTGCAAAGGCACGAAAAGCCCTTAAGCGTGTACGAGCTAAATTATTTCATATACCAGCGAGAAGCTGTGATTTAAATCCAATAGAAAACGTTTTCAATTTAGTAAAAAGGGAGCTAAAACGACAAGCGCTTAAAAACAACATCACATACGAAAGCTTTGAACAGTTTGCAGGAAGAGTTAAGTGTACCCTTTATGCGGTAAGCGCTATCGTAGTTGACAATATTATTCGTTCAATGAATAACCGCTTAAATCTTATCATTAAGAATAAGGGAAAGCGCACGAAATACTAGTTATAAAACAGCTGACTTGTTCTATTTTCATAAAAAGTTCATTTTTCAAAGCCAAAAATTGTAACGCATATTCCTGTAACTTTATAATGACATTACATGTCTTTTACATGTCACGCTTTCGTGACATCTTTTTATGTCACGCTTTCGTGACAGTATAAGTGAATAAAAACATTCTTCCAAAAAGAAACGTTGTTTTCGGCTTTTATCATACATTTATAGAAAAATAGAAACAATATCTTCTCATAATACATCTCTACTAAAAAAAGCCTCTGAAATCCGTCTCATAAAAAAATCCCCACGGTCTACATGTTTTCGACGGTCTACACTCAACAACAAATAAAGATTACATAAGTTCTATTTCTCTCTGTAGACCGTTGACCGTTGACCGTTCACGCGAGTATTAAATTACAGTCAGTGAATTCTGGAAGTACGCATTTCACAAATTGTTCTCTTCCAAAATAAATCGTGCGAAACATTTGGCACATTTTGGAATCTCCTTTTGGTTTTTCTCGTCAATTCGCACATTAAAGTGAAAGATTTTCCAGCGCACGGACATCATATCAGTTTCTCTTTGGTCGATCACGCCACTTTTAATGTAAATAATAGGTTGTTTACCAGTGCAAAATATTGGAGTATCTTTATGAAATACAATGTTTTTTGCATAATGTGTTTTAGGTGCAGGTAAATGTACCATTTGTCCTTCAAGCATTAAAAGGAAATCGTGCCATTGGATGATTGTTTGAGACCAGCGAAAGTCATTCAAAAAAATACACTCGGCGTCTTCTGCTCCAACCCAAGCGAACGAACTACATGCCGGATTACAAAATGTGTTGTACACTACAGTGAGAGGATTTAGTATAAATGTCTTCGCAGAATTCGCTGGTCCGCAAATCATGATATTTCGAAATTTACTGCGTCTCTTTTGCAGCAGTTCTTTAACAGATGACGTGAACGTTCTCTTACAGATTCCGTTTTGTTGTAAGACCTCAACTGCGCAAGAATACCATTGTCCCTCACATCCGCTAACACATTCTCCTTCTTTTGCCTGTTCAAGAAGTTCAATGCGCGATTTTTTTGACCTCTCTAGTTTTTCTTGTGCATTCTTCATCTCCCATGCGGTAGTTAGGATTTCCGCAACAACGCGTGGACCTCTATTAACAATGAATTCAGCTATGTCAGATTTTCCTTCCATCTTCTGCATATTAGCAAAAGCAAGTAGCTCAGTTCGCGTTTTTATCTGCTTTTCCACGATGATTTCCGAGAGTTCGAAGGGAGTTAATCGCTTTTTGCGCTTCTTGCTTCTCAAATGCGTGTCAGTTTCTGAAGTACTCGCTTCCACCTCCGAACAGTCATCTTCATCTCCTGAATCTGTTGACTGTGATAAGAGGTCACTTTCGCGTTTGCTACAGTTTTTTTTCTTTTCGCTAGAAGCAGTGTTTGTCTTAGGAGCTTTTGAGTTCCATAAATCGGGATGATCCTCACTCTGTAAAACATGTTCATCCTCTTTAGTTACGTACTTCCACGCACTGTAATAGTTGTAGTGCAAATTTGAAAAATGCACTGCAATACCATGCTGTTCTCGAAGGAAGTTTTTTGAACTCAACCAGCGCTGACAACGATCCAATTTCAAAGCCATGTGGTAATGATATCCTCCAGTTAGTGGGTGAGATTCTCTGCAGCAGACCCATTGTAAAACTCGTCTATTAACTTTACAAAAAGAAGTCACCACGGCTTGCGCAAACGAACGTCTTGTAGGAAACTGTTCCAAATTGGCTTGACTATAGGTCACTAGATACACCTGACGCACTGCTGGTTCTGTCAAATCTGTCCTGGTAATCGTCCCTCGTTCTTCGTTTCCATGGGATGTAGAAGGCTCACACTCGGCATTTTTATCGCAGTTCTCAAAGGGCTCCATTTGGCAAATGTCTGGTTAATGGTTAAAAAAATCTATCGCAAAACGCTGCTATGGAAGAATTTCACGACATCTGAGTAAATATAGGAAACTTGGCAACTCGGATACACGGTGCAAAACACACGGCCAGATTAAAGCTAGCTAGCAAAAAGACTAAGAAATGATAATATTTTCACAACTAGAGTGTAATCTGAAATTGACTGAACAAATTGGACCAGCGAAGAGTTGCTCGCCTTTGTATTACAGCGCGAACACGCGATCACGGTATCGTATGACGTATTATTTACATAGACTAATGCTTATCAGTTCAATCTAGGCACGTTTCTTCCGTCAATAGCAAACGCAAACAAACGTTCTAGAAAGAACCAGACGTTGTAAATAACACGATTTGCGTCATTGTAACAAGATAGCAACGTTCTTTGAAAAATACATAACCATATCGAGCAACTACGGCAACTTTTAGATCAAACACTCCTTTTTTGGTGAAATTTGCGCAAATTAAGGCCGTAGAGAAATGTCCAAAACGCACGTTTTCGACTTTCTATTCTTAAACGCCTAATCGCAGTGGAATAAAAACCGTTTTTTTCAAATCAACTGATTACATTGATAACGTACATCAACTATCATTCCATTCCGAAAAGCAAATACTGTGCTGTATGGCGATACGTGGCTCAGACAAGCAGTTGCAAAAAGGTTGAGACACTTTCACAAAAATCCTCATTCCGTATAAAAGCGAACCCGTAACACCAAGCACATCAATGCAATGTGCTACTGACCCCCCTCTCCCCCTTTCAATGTTGATGTCTGTCAGTTTGAATGGCATTTGGGATCTGGCACAACATTGATAAGGGGGGAGGGGGTGGGGACTTGTTGAAAACGATGTTATTGTCGAAATACGTAGCACAGTGCACAATGTCTCAAGTCTTTTTGCAATTGCTTGTCTGAATAGTAGTTTAACTTAAACACCAATAGCCAGACAAACCAGCAGGTCCATTATGATTAAAAGGTATCAACAGAAAGAGAAAAGATTGAATTTTGTGCTGACAAATACAGTAACGGCCAGTGCCTTGTAATTAGTGTCAATAACGGTTCCAATTATTACAGTAATTTTGCGGTTCGGATTGTGACGTAATATGTTTTTGTTCGCGAAAAGAACTGCACTTGAAAATGGTTTTCAAAGGTGAAATTGACGCTAAAACCAAGGCTTTTGTAAGGTTTCTTCGAGAAGAAACTGATATAACAGTAAAGGAGATTACAAAAAGATGCAATATTTCTCGCGCGTCGGTATATCGCTGTTTGGAGAATGACAAAATCTCATCGAAGAAGAAATCGACCGGGAGACCACGGAAGATCACGCTTCGAGAGCAGAGAATAGTTCGAAGAAGTATAATGAGATTAAGGGAAACTGAAGGTAACTTTTCAGTCAACACGATAAGAGCGGAAAGTGGACTTTCACACGTACCATTGTGCACTGTTAATAGAGCTCTAAAAAGAATGAAGTTTCAATTTTGTGATGCACGGAGAAAGGGAGTTTTAACCAAAGCAGATCGCAGTACACGTGTAAAGTTCGCGCGAGAAGTCCTGAAAAACAATTCTCCAAATCTATGGAAAGACGATATTTGTTTCTATCTGGACGGCGTTAGTTTTTGGTATAAAACTAATCCAGTTGCAGAGGCCAAAACCCCGCGTGGCAAGATTTGGCGAAGACGTGACGAGGGATTGAATCCAGGATGTACAGCTAAGGGGGCGCATACAGGGTCAGGAGGAAAGGTGCTGAAGATGTTTGTGGCAATCTCCTACGGACATGGTGTGATATTTTGCGAACAGTATGAACAATGCAATGGAGATGTTTTTTCAAATTTTATTAGTAGAAATTTTAACAGAATGTTCAGAGCAAGCGGTAAGAAACATTCTAAGTTATTTGTTCAGGATAATTGCCCGATACAAAACTGTGCAAAGGCACGAAAAGCCCTTAAGCGTGTACGAGCTAAATTATTTCATATACCAGCGAGAAGCTGTGATTTAAATCCAATAGAAAACGTTTTCAATTTAGTAAAAAGGGAGCTAAAACGACAAGCGCTTAAAAACAACATCACATACGAAAGCTTTGAACAGTTTGCAGGAAGAGTTAAGTGTACCCTTTATGCGGTAAGCGCTATCGTAGTTGACAATATTATTCGTTCAATGAATAACCGCTTAAATCTTATCATTAAGAATAAGGGAAAGCGCACGAAATACTAGTTATAAAACAGCTGACTTGTTCTATTTTCATAAAAAGTTCATTTTTCAAAGCCAAAAATTGTAACGCATATTCCTGTAACTTTATAATGACATTACATGTCTTTTACATGTCACGCTTTCGTGACATCTTTTTATGTCACGCTTTCGTGACAGTATAAGTGAATAAAAACATTCTTCCAAAAAGAAACGTTGTTTTCGGCTTTTATCATACATTTATAGAAAAATAGAAACAATATCTTCTCATAATACATCTCTACTAAAAAAAGCCTCTGAAATCCGTCTCATAAAAAAATCCCCACGGTCTACATGTTTTCGACGGTCTACACTCAACAACAAATAAAGATTACATAAGTTCTATTTCTCTCTGTAGACCGTTGACCGTTGACCGTTCACGCGAGTATTAAATTACAGTCAGTGAATTCTGGAAGTACGCATTTCACAAATTGTTCTCTTCCAAAATAAATCGTGCGAAACATTTGGCACATTTTGGAATCTCCTTTTGGTTTTTCTCGTCAATTCGCACATTAAAGTGAAAGATTTTCCAGCGCACGGACATCATATCAGTTTCTCTTTGGTCGATCACGCCACTTTTAATGTAAATAATAGGTTGTTTACCAGTGCAAAATATTGGAGTATCTTTATGAAATACAATGTTTTTTGCATAATGTGTTTTAGGTGCAGGTAAATGTACCATTTGTCCTTCAAGCATTAAAAGGAAATCGTGCCATTGGATGATTGTTTGAGACCAGCGAAAGTCATTCAAAAAAATACACTCGGCGTCTTCTGCTCCAACCCAAGCGAACGAACTACATGCCGGATTACAAAATGTGTTGTACACTACAGTGAGAGGATTTAGTATAAATGTCTTCGCAGAATTCGCTGGTCCGCAAATCATGATATTTCGAAATTTACTGCGTCTCTTTTGCAGCAGTTCTTTAACAGATGACGTGAACGTTCTCTTACAGATTCCGTTTTGTTGTAAGACCTCAACTGCGCAAGAATACCATTGTCCCTCACATCCGCTAACACATTCTCCTTCTTTTGCCTGTTCAAGAAGTTCAATGCGCGATTTTTTTGACCTCTCTAGTTTTTCTTGTGCATTCTTCATCTCCCATGCGGTAGTTAGGATTTCCGCAACAACGCGTGGACCTCTATTAACAATGAATTCAGCTATGTCAGATTTTCCTTCCATCTTCTGCATATTAGCAAAAGCAAGTAGCTCAGTTCGCGTTTTTATCTGCTTTTCCACGATGATTTCCGAGAGTTCGAAGGGAGTTAATCGCTTTTTGCGCTTCTTGCTTCTCAAATGCGTGTCAGTTTCTGAAGTACTCGCTTCCACCTCCGAACAGTCATCTTCATCTCCTGAATCTGTTGACTGTGATAAGAGGTCACTTTCGCGTTTGCTACAGTTTTTTTTCTTTTCGCTAGAAGCAGTGTTTGTCTTAGGAGCTTTTGAGTTCCATAAATCGGGATGATCCTCACTCTGTAAAACATGTTCATCCTCTTTAGTTACGTACTTCCACGCACTGTAATAGTTGTAGTGCAAATTTGAAAAATGCACTGCAATACCATGCTGTTCTCGAAGGAAGTTTTTTGAACTCAACCAGCGCTGACAACGATCCAATTTCAAAGCCATGTGGTAATGATATCCTCCAGTTAGTGGGTGAGATTCTCTGCAGCAGACCCATTGTAAAACTCGTCTATTAACTTTACAAAAAGAAGTCACCACGGCTTGCGCAAACGAACGTCTTGTAGGAAACTGTTCCAAATTGGCTTGACTATAGGTCACTAGATACACCTGACGCACTGCTGGTTCTGTCAAATCTGTCCTGGTAATCGTCCCTCGTTCTTCGTTTCCATGGGATGTAGAAGGCTCACACTCGGCATTTTTATCGCAGTTCTCAAAGGGCTCCATTTGGCAAATGTCTGGTTAATGGTTAAAAAAATCTATCGCAAAACGCTGCTATGGAAGAATTTCACGACATCTGAGTAAATATAGGAAACTTGGCAACTCGGATACACGGTGCAAAACACACGGCCAGATTAAAGCTAGCTAGCAAAAAGACTAAGAAATGATAATATTTTCACAACTAGAGTGTAATCTGAAATTGACTGAACAAATTGGACCAGCGAAGAGTTGCTCGCCTTTGTATTACAGCGCGAACACGCGATCACGGTATCGTATGACGTATTATTTACATAGACTAATGCTTATCAGTTCAATCTAGGCACGTTTCTTCCGTCAATAGCAAACGCAAACAAACGTTCTAGAAAGAACCAGACGTTGTAAATAACACGATTTGCGTCATTGTAACAAGATAGCAACGTTCTTTGAAAAATACATAACCATATCGAGCAACTACGGCAACTTTTAGATCAAACACTCCTTTTTTGGTGAAATTTGCGCAAATTAAGGCCGTAGAGAAATGTCCAAAACGCACGTTTTCGACTTTCTATTCTTAAACGCCTAATCGCAGTGGAATAAAAACCGTTTTTTTCAAATCAACTGATTACATTGATAACGTACATCAACTATCATTCCATTCCGAAAAGCAAATACTGTGCTGTATGGCGATACGTGGCTCAGACAAGCAGTTGCAAAAAGGTTGAGACACTTTCACAAAAATCCTCATTCCGTATAAAAGCGAACCCGTAACACCAAGCACATCAATGCAATGTGCTACTGACCCCCCTCTCCCCCTTTCAATGTTGATGTCTGTCAGTTTGAATGGCATTTGGGATCTGGCACAACATTGATAAGGGGGGAGGGGGTGGGGACTTGTTGAAAACGATGTTATTGTCGAAATACGTAGCACAGTGCACAATGTCTCAAGTCTTTTTGCAATTGCTTGTCTGAATAGTAGTTTAACTTAAACACCAATAGCCAGACAAACCAGCAGGTCCATTATGATTAAAAGGTATCAACAGAAAGAGAAAAGATTGAATTTTGTGCTGACAAATACAGTAACGGCCAGTGCCTTGTAATTAGTGTCAATAACGGTTCCAATTATTACAGTAATTTTGCGGTTCGGATTGTGACGTAATATGTTTTTGTTCGCGAAAAGAACTGCACTTGAAAATGGTTTTCAAAGGTGAAATTGACGCTAAAACCAAGGCTTTTGTAAGGTTTCTTCGAGAAGAAACTGATATAACAGTAAAGGAGATTACAAAAAGATGCAATATTTCTCGCGCGTCGGTATATCGCTGTTTGGAGAATGACAAAATCTCATCGAAGAAGAAATCGACCGGGAGACCACGGAAGATCACGCTTCGAGAGCAGAGAATAGTTCGAAGAAGTATAATGAGATTAAGGGAAACTGAAGGTAACTTTTCAGTCAACACGATAAGAGCGGAAAGTGGACTTTCACACGTACCATTGTGCACTGTTAATAGAGCTCTAAAAAGAATGAAGTTTCAATTTTGTGATGCACGGAGAAAGGGAGTTTTAACCAAAGCAGATCGCAGTACACGTGTAAAGTTCGCGCGAGAAGTCCTGAAAAACAATTCTCCAAATCTATGGAAAGACGATATTTGTTTCTATCTGGACGGCGTTAGTTTTTGGTATAAAACTAATCCAGTTGCAGAGGCCAAAACCCCGCGTGGCAAGATTTGGCGAAGACGTGACGAGGGATTGAATCCAGGATGTACAGCTAAGGGGGCGCATACAGGGTCAGGAGGAAAGGTGCTGAAGATGTTTGTGGCAATCTCCTACGGACATGGTGTGATATTTTGCGAACAGTATGAACAATGCAATGGAGATGTTTTTTCAAATTTTATTAGTAGAAATTTTAACAGAATGTTCAGAGCAAGCGGTAAGAAACATTCTAAGTTATTTGTTCAGGATAATTGCCCGATACAAAACTGTGCAAAGGCACGAAAAGCCCTTAAGCGTGTACGAGCTAAATTATTTCATATACCAGCGAGAAGCTGTGATTTAAATCCAATAGAAAACGTTTTCAATTTAGTAAAAAGGGAGCTAAAACGACAAGCGCTTAAAAACAACATCACATACGAAAGCTTTGAACAGTTTGCAGGAAGAGTTAAGTGTACCCTTTATGCGGTAAGCGCTATCGTAGTTGACAATATTATTCGTTCAATGAATAACCGCTTAAATCTTATCATTAAGAATAAGGGAAAGCGCACGAAATACTAGTTATAAAACAGCTGACTTGTTCTATTTTCATAAAAAGTTCATTTTTCAAAGCCAAAAATTGTAACGCATATTCCTGTAACTTTATAATGACATTACATGTCTTTTACATGTCACGCTTTCGTGACATCTTTTTATGTCACGCTTTCGTGACAGTATAAGTGAATAAAAACATTCTTCCAAAAAGAAACGTTGTTTTCGGCTTTTATCATACATTTATAGAAAAATAGAAACAATATCTTCTCATAATACATCTCTACTAAAAAAAGCCTCTGAAATCCGTCTCATAAAAAAATCCCCACGGTCTACATGTTTTCGACGGTCTACACTCAACAACAAATAAAGATTACATAAGTTCTATTTCTCTCTGTAGACCGTTGACCGTTGACCGTTCACGCGAGTATTAAATTACAGTCAGTGAATTCTGGAAGTACGCATTTCACAAATTGTTCTCTTCCAAAATAAATCGTGCGAAACATTTGGCACATTTTGGAATCTCCTTTTGGTTTTTCTCGTCAATTCGCACATTAAAGTGAAAGATTTTCCAGCGCACGGACATCATATCAGTTTCTCTTTGGTCGATCACGCCACTTTTAATGTAAATAATAGGTTGTTTACCAGTGCAAAATATTGGAGTATCTTTATGAAATACAATGTTTTTTGCATAATGTGTTTTAGGTGCAGGTAAATGTACCATTTGTCCTTCAAGCATTAAAAGGAAATCGTGCCATTGGATGATTGTTTGAGACCAGCGAAAGTCATTCAAAAAAATACACTCGGCGTCTTCTGCTCCAACCCAAGCGAACGAACTACATGCCGGATTACAAAATGTGTTGTACACTACAGTGAGAGGATTTAGTATAAATGTCTTCGCAGAATTCGCTGGTCCGCAAATCATGATATTTCGAAATTTACTGCGTCTCTTTTGCAGCAGTTCTTTAACAGATGACGTGAACGTTCTCTTACAGATTCCGTTTTGTTGTAAGACCTCAACTGCGCAAGAATACCATTGTCCCTCACATCCGCTAACACATTCTCCTTCTTTTGCCTGTTCAAGAAGTTCAATGCGCGATTTTTTTGACCTCTCTAGTTTTTCTTGTGCATTCTTCATCTCCCATGCGGTAGTTAGGATTTCCGCAACAACGCGTGGACCTCTATTAACAATGAATTCAGCTATGTCAGATTTTCCTTCCATCTTCTGCATATTAGCAAAAGCAAGTAGCTCAGTTCGCGTTTTTATCTGCTTTTCCACGATGATTTCCGAGAGTTCGAAGGGAGTTAATCGCTTTTTGCGCTTCTTGCTTCTCAAATGCGTGTCAGTTTCTGAAGTACTCGCTTCCACCTCCGAACAGTCATCTTCATCTCCTGAATCTGTTGACTGTGATAAGAGGTCACTTTCGCGTTTGCTACAGTTTTTTTTCTTTTCGCTAGAAGCAGTGTTTGTCTTAGGAGCTTTTGAGTTCCATAAATCGGGATGATCCTCACTCTGTAAAACATGTTCATCCTCTTTAGTTACGTACTTCCACGCACTGTAATAGTTGTAGTGCAAATTTGAAAAATGCACTGCAATACCATGCTGTTCTCGAAGGAAGTTTTTTGAACTCAACCAGCGCTGACAACGATCCAATTTCAAAGCCATGTGGTAATGATATCCTCCAGTTAGTGGGTGAGATTCTCTGCAGCAGACCCATTGTAAAACTCGTCTATTAACTTTACAAAAAGAAGTCACCACGGCTTGCGCAAACGAACGTCTTGTAGGAAACTGTTCCAAATTGGCTTGACTATAGGTCACTAGATACACCTGACGCACTGCTGGTTCTGTCAAATCTGTCCTGGTAATCGTCCCTCGTTCTTCGTTTCCATGGGATGTAGAAGGCTCACACTCGGCATTTTTATCGCAGTTCTCAAAGGGCTCCATTTGGCAAATGTCTGGTTAATGGTTAAAAAAATCTATCGCAAAACGCTGCTATGGAAGAATTTCACGACATCTGAGTAAATATAGGAAACTTGGCAACTCGGATACACGGTGCAAAACACACGGCCAGATTAAAGCTAGCTAGCAAAAAGACTAAGAAATGATAATATTTTCACAACTAGAGTGTAATCTGAAATTGACTGAACAAATTGGACCAGCGAAGAGTTGCTCGCCTTTGTATTACAGCGCGAACACGCGATCACGGTATCGTATGACGTATTATTTACATAGACTAATGCTTATCAGTTCAATCTAGGCACGTTTCTTCCGTCAATAGCAAACGCAAACAAACGTTCTAGAAAGAACCAGACGTTGTAAATAACACGATTTGCGTCATTGTAACAAGATAGCAACGTTCTTTGAAAAATACATAACCATATCGAGCAACTACGGCAACTTTTAGATCAAACACTCCTTTTTTGGTGAAATTTGCGCAAATTAAGGCCGTAGAGAAATGTCCAAAACGCACGTTTTCGACTTTCTATTCTTAAACGCCTAATCGCAGTGGAATAAAAACCGTTTTTTTCAAATCAACTGATTACATTGATAACGTACATCAACTATCATTCCATTCCGAAAAGCAAATACTGTGCTGTATGGCGATACGTGGCTCAGACAAGCAGTTGCAAAAAGGTTGAGACACTTTCACAAAAATCCTCATTCCGTATAAAAGCGAACCCGTAACACCAAGCACATCAATGCAATGTGCTACTGACCCCCCTCTCCCCCTTTCAATGTTGATGTCTGTCAGTTTGAATGGCATTTGGGATCTGGCACAACATTGATAAGGGGGGAGGGGGTGGGGACTTGTTGAAAACGATGTTATTGTCGAAATACGTAGCACAGTGCACAATGTCTCAAGTCTTTTTGCAATTGCTTGTAGATTATCGTTGGATTTCCTGGCCCGCTACCCCCCCCCCCCCCCCCCCCTCCCCGTGCCCCCTGGATTTCCAAGCCGAGAGACCCCCTCCCCTGCCCGGATTTGCAATAAATTCTTGGAAGCCCTAAATTTACAGGTAATGAAAAAATACATGTAATAGCATTCAGGAGATTTCGTCTTTATAATTTTCAAAACCGACGAGTGCTATATTTTTAGTTCAAATATTCGAAATTGTATTTAGCTTTCACACATAGTTTCCTTTAAAGGCACTTAAATAATATTGAAAAGCAGTTTAGGTTTACATCAGGCCGGGGCATTTCCTCCATGTACAACCCTATATCAAGCGTTTTCAGCTTGAAGATTCCTAGTTAGAAGCCGCTGTAATAACCCTTGCGAGGACTGAAAAAGCTTAGTGTCAGTTAGGAGTGATAAAGGCACATGTCTGTAGTCTTTTAAATCTGCGTCTGTTATTCGATTGTAGAAATTTCGCAAGGTCTTGATAATCATTTCTTCCCCATGATGCAAACCATTTGCTAAAATATTTTAATCTCGCATCGTGCGACATGCGTAAAATAATCCAATATTTATCTCAAATATATTCTGGCTTGCCGTGCATTCTTTCACGTTTCAGTGCTGCTTACACGCTGATGAAAACAACTCAGGTCTGCTATTTGCCAAGGCTCAGTGCCAAGAAAACAATTTGCATTTTATGCGATTTGAAACTTTAATTACTTTTCTAGGATGGATCTGGCCGGGAAAACGTTAACCTTCTCAAGCAAATTGTTGCGATTTTAACTTCCTTGTTCCATAATTTATTTCTATATCTTTTGTTCCTTCAACATGACTGACATCTGCACCATGTTAGGACACGAACGAGTAATACGCAGTATAAACATAATTGGATCGTGCTTATCGCGTTCTTGACCCTTCCAAGCGTTGTCCCAAAATCGAAATCAAAATTTCATTTTGCAAAATAATTTTAATCAATCAGCACCATAGAAACGTACTGCAGAAGAGCTTTCATTCGAATGGTCACACCATAGGATTTCATCACCACACTAAAAGTTAGAATTACATTGTACAGTTTACTGAATAAACTGCGCCATAGGAAAGAACTGCTGAAGAGCTTTTACTCTTCCCTTAGAAGCTCTAAGAGTTTCATGCACAGACTCAGAAATAAACTCTACCCAACACGACGTAAGCTGTGATTGCCGGGCCGGGAACAAACCTCCATTTATACATTGTAGCTTCTAAAATGTACAAATTCTTTTACCGCCTCCATTGTGTTTGTGACCATTCCAATGAAATAATCAGTACAAGTAGTAAACTGTTTTCAGGCTGTGCTGTGATGTTGTTTTTTTTTTTTACTTTCATAGGTTCAACACTGAGGAATGTTAGCCTTTTTTGATTTTCATTCTTTGATTTCGATTTAATTCATTTCACCATAAATAAAATGAAAGCCAACAGGGTCAATTACGCGACAAACCGCGCACGACTTTTCATGCTTATCCCGAGTATCGAAAATTTAAAGAAAGGTACATCTTTTACTTGATCATCCGACAACAGACGCCTCGGCAGATATACGCCGAGTCTTAGTTGCTCAATTGTCATCACTAGATCACCCTTTTTCGTGAAATGCATACCGAGCATACAAACATCTCAAAATTCAGTGACCTTATATTTAAGCTTCAAAGCAAGGTTTAACGCTCAGACTTACACGGTTTGCTAATTTATAGATGCTATTTCCAGCAGCATCGATAGCTTATCTGTCCAAGCTGAAATAGAGCAGTCTTTTCAAACGAATCGAACTATTAGCTCAGTCACGCTTGTCTCTTTGCAAAAAAGTCCCGAAGTGACATAGAAAAACAGATAAAGAACACTTCAGCTAATCGGTCATTTCCTTGCACAATTGGCCGGAGCTATGTTACATGGTTCTCTTATAACAAATCAAAGCTGACTGAGAATTAATTGCAATCCGACATTTATAGTAAGGGTCAGTAAGATGGTATAATTAGTCGTGAACCGAGATTGCCAGCGCAAACCAACGGACATAACATATAAACTGGTTTCTTGCAAGACGCTAATTAAACAAAAGAGAATTCGCCTAAAATTTCTAGCAAAGCGTTTGAAAGATGAATTGTAAATAGCCAACACAAAAGCGCAGCTGCAGAGGCAAATTTTCCTACCTGAATATACACTATGAATGGTAACCAAGGCCAGAAAAGCGAGTAAAAGTTTTGCCATCTTGAAGTAGCAGCTGCGTAAGAACCAAGACAACGCCTTCAAAGCGAAATTTCAATTTATCATTGAACTGTAGTGTCGCGACGTTAGATAGACAGTTTAGTTTGACAGGAAGTTGAATAGCTTGTGACAGGAAGTAATAGACAGCTTGTGACAAAAAGTTGGCATGGGAACAATTCGTGTCGTCTGATCCGGTGAGGCCGGATATTAAATTGCTTATTTCATTCTTTCCTCTCTCCCCTGTACTGCGGAGCACAGTCAACATCCGCGTTGCAGACATCCCGCTATAACGACACTTACCAACAATGGTTGACGTCTCGGTGAATAAGATTTACTGAAATAACTTACGCTATTGAAAGAGCATTTGTAGTGACTGTAGGAAGGATAAAAGGGGTGTAGAGCTCCAGGCTTAACTAATCAATGATATCAATGTAATCAATGAGTAATCAATGGGTAATCAATGAGTAATCAATTGATTACTCATTGAGTATTACCAATACTTAATGAGTACTCAATGACTAATCAATGACCCACAAAATTTTTGATTATTGATTAGTCATTGATGTCATTGATTAGTCATTAATTTGCATGAAAAGAGGTGTTGACAGGCCAGACACGACTCATAAGCTCGTGATAACGTGGAATGTGACCTTTAGAGTTTTGCATGCTGTAACAAGTATATCCCCCAAGGATTTTCCTTTTTTGTATGAGATAAGGGGAGGCTCTTTGTACATTTCTCTTAGCAATGGTTGGTTCTGAATTAAATGCCATTTCTTCACTAAGATGTTTTTAAGATTAGGCAACGCCACGTGGTACGTTGTTACGAAAGGCAGTATTCTTTTTCGCAGGTTTTGTTTTTTGCTGCAATGATGACTTCCGTTGATTGAATTTTACCTCAGAAATTATTTTCTCAATGAGATTGTGAGTGTAGCCTCTAGCACGGAGGCTACATTGATTACTCATTGATGTCATTGATCATTGATTAGTTATGCCTGGAGAGCTACAAGAAGGGAGCTAGGACCCCAGCCGCCCTCCCCTTCCCTCCCCCACTACAAACTGTTTGCCATCTGCCCTATTTTTAGTTGGCGTCCCGTCAATTCATTTCACATTTCATTTACTTGTATTGGATTTCAGCTGCCTTTGAATTTCGTAATTTCTAAAGGTCAAAGCGCACGCGACTGAGCCCGGGGAGGAGGGAGTGGAGAAGGGCTCTAAGGTTCTGACTCTGAGATGACTGGGGCGATAGATACACTCCAATACCGATAGAGTGCCAACGAGCAAATTATTTCTGTTTTGCGTGGCAAGGGAATTATGTTTTTGGCAGTTTCATGGTCCCCTCCTGTTGCGCGCGAGGATTATTTAGGAAAATTTATTCCAAAAACCAATGATACATACTATAAAGGTTTCTGGAGAAGAGAGTCATCTGGCACGAAAAAAAAATCAAATTCACTCCTTTTTTGAATATAGATAGCCTATAGTAAGTATATGAATGCCATGTAGTTTTTTTCCTTGAAATATCTATTTATTTCGGAGGAAAACGATGAAAGCCATTTTCAACACAGGGCACAATTGACGGGGGGGGGGGGGGGGGGGGGGTGCTGCTGAGTATCTGAAACCCTGACCCTGTTCCAGACAAAATAAAGGTAATTTTGCAGCCCTGTTCCAGACAAACTGGCAAAAAAAGATACCCTGTTCCAGACAAACCACAAAAATAGGTACCCTGTTCCAGACTAGAAGAAATAAAAATGTGAAGTCTGTTCACGACTGTTATTGTTGCACATTTATTCATTCTAGACCATGCTTTCATCAAGCGTTTACCTTAGAATGTACTCTAGTTGGGCAAATGCCATCAGTACTACTGGCAAACAACAACTGATTTGATCGTGAGTAATCAAGGCTGAAAAAATCGACCCTGTTCCAGAGCCAAAGTAGTAGTAAACTCTACCCTGTTCCAGACTAGAAACAGTGATTTGTATACCCTGTTCCAGACTCAGAGAGACGAAAACCATACCCTGTTGAGCGGCACATCCCCGTACAGCCCATATATGGGAGTGCCCCCCCCCCCCCGGGCACAATTTGACGATCCACACATGTAAACAGGGCTGAAATAAGACATGATTCACTCGACTCGCGTATCAAAACAACTGCGCTAGAAAAAAACTGTCATAGTTCCAATTTGTTGTATAACATGTCATAGTCTAACCACCATGATTTCATAAAAATTAGATTAATCTGAGTATTCAAGGGAAGTCAAAAGCTTATGGCTCTCTCGTGCCCCGTAAAACGATAGGCGAAAAACAACGATGATTTTGAGCATGTGCCTTTGTTCAGAATTTCGTAAGATTAAGAATGACAATACTAGAGTTGACGATCTTTCAAAATATGTAAAGTTTAGTTTGGGGAAATGAATGTGGGATTTTTAAGAATATGTTGAAAATCGTGAACGAAAGACATAAAATCACGCCATCTTGTGTATGCGTGACTAACAACAAAAACAAAAACGTTTAGAAATCTTGGCAACTCAGACGCCAAAAAAAACACTAACCTTAAATTGGATATGACATTCTTGAATGTCCAATGTGTTTCATTTTGCCGTCTGTTCACTTTCATTAGTGAAGTTTATCATGAACAGTGAAGCCCATAGCCACGATCAAAAACGGCTCATTTATCGATCAGGAATTCTTCGTAGCTCGATCACTTTGCACTTTCGTACTCTTTATACTGTTGATACAATTTTTTCCTTAGAATTCTGGCGGAAACTGTAAAAAGGCTGACCATAAAGCGAACTATTTTAAACATGTGTTCCTAGTTTTCCATCCTTGCACAATCATGAAACGTTTTGAGACTATATGCAAATTACTTATCAATATAGGTTTTTCTCCAATATTTTCAAGACCATTTAAGATTAGCACATGCCGTTTTCAGTAGCTGTTCATTTATCCTTAAAAAACATTTTGGTAAAGTTTGGCGATAAGGTAACGAGATATGACGTCATAAGTAGCATGTGGTCAAGCCATTTTTGTGTAAAAATGCGTGTTTTCACCTTTTTTCAGTGAAAAAACATAAAATGCTACCAAAAGCATCAAAATATTTAGTTGTATGATATTTTGCAACTCTAGCAAACAATATTTGCAATTTCCACATTTTCCCGATAAATTTGAATGTTTAGTGAAATGCAAGATTGCGGCGGTCTTGGCGGCCATTTTGGATGACGTCACGAACCCCAGCAGCGTCACAACCCATAATATTTACCTTATCTTGTAGAGCACATCGCGGGCTATCTATTAGATGTAAAATATTTCCGAAATATTGCATCATCGCGAAAACCCAAGGAGGGACCCCCCCCTTGTACCACGGTCGGGGTATACGTTTGCGTGTACGTCCATGGTTAATTCTCGACTTCGAACAACAATCGTCAACTTCAAGAAAAAAAAAACAACATGGAATTTTGGCCAATAAACAGACATTTGCATAAGACCACGCGAGTGAAGTTTAGAACTATAAAATCCAAGTCTTGTTTTGTTTACTGATAAAATCGCTTGTCAACCTGTGTAATGAATAAACAAACACATAAAAATGGACAAAACAATCTTCTTTCGAAAATTGTTTTTGTGAACTTTTGTACGGTCTCAATGTACTGTGCAAACGGTCGCGTAAGTCTGCTTTTGAGAATTGCTAAAATTAAAAAAAAAAAAAAATAGCCCGGTCGTCAATTTTATTCTTGTGCTTCCGACCTTTCACCTCAGTTAAGGCCTACTCTGGGACCCAAAGTCGCCTAAAGTCGCCCAAAGTCGCCTAAAGTCGCCTAAAGTCGCCTAAAGTTGCCTTAAGTCGCCCTAAGTTGCCTTAAGTCGCCTAATTCCTAACAACCTTAATTAACCCAATATGATAAACTTTGCTATTTCTGGACCTACTTTGTTACAAAAATCCTCCGATGTATCCTTATGGTGTTGTTCCAAACCTTCCATTACAATAGGGACTTTCAGATCAGAGTACAAGTACAAGATTGACTATGACTGACTTTCGAATTTCAAACCAGTCATATTCTCAGCACCCTCGCTTCTCCCTGGTGTCGCCCAGTAGAGAAGGAGGCTCTAGAAACAAGATTGGTTTTTACATTTGATAATCTAAAGCATAAGCACTACTCACACTCTATCTCATACTCTGATCTGCATGTCCCTTATATGAAAAGTACTACAGGTGGCAAATCTATATTAAGCATACAGGAAGTTGCCCCCTACCACCCCCCCCCCCCCCAATTCTCTTTTCTACGAAACAATTTCCCCCATTGATCCCACCCACTCACCACCCTCTTAACCCCCAACAGTTACAAGTAATAGCATCAAATTCCTCTGCACAAAATTTTAATATTATTAGGCATACAGATCACAAGAATAAAAGATGTAATCACTAAACGTCTTTTAGCAACTACTTTATGGTGTTACACTCAGAAATAAATGTACGCCAGTAAGTCCAGTTTTAAAATACATCTAGGTTTTTGGTGAGCTTAAAACTTACATTCTGCAAGTTACATGACTGCAAGCTCAAAAGTGTAACGCTATAAAGGTGCTTTTATATGTATTGAGTAAATCGTACGCTTACCCATCACAGACAGGTAAAGACAAAGTGACCATCTCGTCTAGTTCGTCTACCAACAACTTCTAGACATTTCATAGCATCCTCAGATATAAGCTTATTAAAGTCAAAGACCACACATCCAGCCAAATCGATACAGATTAATTGAAGTTAGAGAGCCAAGCAAGTACAAAATTCCCTGTTGTTCTTGCAAGACAAGACTCTTCTTGTAAAACGCCTTATTACTTTGAAATTGTTCCGCTGTTGGCAGAAAAGCTAGAAAACGAGACTCGCCATTCGAAGCAAGATGGCTGCCAAGGGTCCAAGAAACTGTTTTGATCATGTGACTTGAAAGTTCATCACATCGCGTGATCTAGAAACACGCTGGTCTGGCTAAAGTCACGCAATATTCAAGCTAAATTGTCTCATAATATCACTGCCAGATACCGCGGTATCCACTGTCACCACTGACTGGCTATCAGATTGTATTTCGGCAAGAAACCTCGTATCAACTACAGAATTCCTGGTAAGTTTACTGAGAGAACTTTTCGATGCGATCAAACGGAAACGACCCGGGCCGGACTGTGGCACATGTTGAAAAGTTGGACGAAACCTGGTAACAAGTTTACGAAAGGGATTATGGATCAAAAGGAAAATGGCGGACGTACTCTGGCTTTCTTTTAGAGATGTACCGAAATATTAGTGAGAGCTTTCAGAGCCAACATACCGCAAACAACCCAAATGATTCTCAATCGCGGGTAAAACGCTCCCCATTGCAAATTGCAAGTGCTTCTGATGAGCCGGTGTGTAAGCCTCAAGTGGTGTGTAAGCCTCAAGCAAGAATGTGCTTCAATTTATGATAAGGTGGCATATCCAAGTTTCCAGCAGCTCAGACTATTGTAAGAGAAGCACAAAAGCCACAAGATTACGGAACAAAAAAATGGGTGGGAGTGTTTTGCCTTTTGAAGACCGGAGAGGAGCAAATTGGTTGGGTGCCAGGAAAGGATCAAAGGCTTTTGGAAGGAAGGCATGCCTGTTACCAAAGTTTCGAGCCAAGATAGATAGGGCAACTTGAGTTACCGTTGGTGATGCATTCACACTGTATTCACTAAGGTAGTTATCTTTATAATTTGTGACATTGATAATTAATGGTTGGTATTGTTTTATTTTTATTTTAGTCTGAATGGAAAACAATCCTTTCAGACTTTTTTCATAAGTATTTTTGTAAGTAAATGTAGGTTGTTAATTAACTTTGTAACTATGGCAATAATGTATTTCCTCAAAATAAAGACAACCCATGATGGCATCTGAAGAAAATTGGCAATAATATAATTATAAAACATTCTTAAAATAATCTCATTGGAATAGCAATTGTTGCTTTTGAGAGACGTATATGATATTTTGAGGAAATAAAGTATTATTAAATACAGTTTGTGGCATCTCACTCCCATTTGATGCATCCACTGTGCATTCCGAATTTAAATTTGGTTTATGGTAGAGGCAGAAAAATATTAGTTTGCTTGCCAAGGCTGTTGCCTAACCAGAGCCCTATACCCTGAAATGCCCAAGGAATCACTCTGGGCCCCTAAATTTCTTGTTGTGACACTTACTATTTCATAGTTTTTGCTTAATTCCTTAGCTTTTGACCCTGTGACCAATGTGGCAACAACCTTGCTTGCTAGCTGGTGTTTAGGTCATTGTTGAATGTTTATTGTTAATGTATTGACTTCAGTGTGCAGGTCCATACCCACATCATGGGAGGTTATTAGAAATTCCTAGGGGGAGGGGGCAGAGGAGGGTCTTAAAAGCCACTAAACTGGAATTTGCAGAAGGGTTGGGGGGGGGGGGAGAGGGCAGGGGGGGGGGGGGTTTGGTGGAGCATTCAAACCAAAAACCTTCCATGGAGATAGTATGGATATTTTCTGAAACAATGCAGTATGGTGTACCATGATGATTCCCATTTTAGAAAAATGCCCATATATACCACAACTGTACTTGGTTTCACCTTGGCATCTCTACTTAAATCACTGAAGGTCACCTGAAGGTCACCTAAAATTGCCTAAAGTCGCCCAAAATCGCCCAAAGTCGCCTAAAGTCGCCCAAAATCGCCTTAAATCGCCCAAAATCACCCTAAATTTTGGAGAAAATATGCTTAAATCGCCTAAAGTCGCCTAAAGTCGCCTTAAGTCGCCCAAAGTTACGGCGACTTTGGGTCCCAGAGTAGGCCTCAGTTAAGTTTATCATCGGCTTTCTGTTCAAAGAGCGACGCCGTTAGGCTCAGCCTATCTATATATATTATCAACATAAATTCACATCGAAAAATGTATTTTGTTTTAACTTTAAGTCCCTCCACTACTTGGAAATTCTTTATAGGTGCTGTTACACTAGGAAATGTTTCGTGCAACTTGTCTCGCAATTTTGTTGCGACACAAGTTGCATGAAAAATTGCCTAGTGTAACATACCTGCAACAAACATTTCTCGTTATTTTTTGTTACGCAATCGTTGTGGTTCTACTTTTCGCATCGATTCTCGCAAAGCTAAAACGAATTTTTCAAGCGTTGCGTAGTGTAACATGCTTTCTGTAACGTGTGTCGCAACGTTTTGTGACATCACCCAATTAAATTGCTCCTTTTAGCGCATGTACGTTGTTGTCTCGAAGACAAAATGGCGGCTGAAAGTGACTATTTGGCAACGACAGTACCCATAATAACAGACTTTGCGAGAAACATAGCGTAATGTAACACCCCTCGTGCAACTTGTCTCGCAGCACCGCAACGCACGGTTTTTAGTTGCTGCGAGACAAGTTGCACGAATCATTGCCTGGTGTAACAGCGCCTTAAATCTCGGCTTCTTCAGTTCTGAAACCCGAAGTGACAAACATCTCCCTGCATTGTTCCCATTCTCGAATTAAGATTTTATCCCTGAAAGCTCTTCGTTTTCCACTATAGCGGTTTCTGAGTATCCCTTCATTAGTATCCCTGTCTTGAGTAGCAAACCGCGAAAAAACGCAGGAGAATAACGACTTTAATTTAAACGGTTTTCTCCGCTACCACAGCAAAATATCAAAAGTGTTTTCCCAGGTGACGTGAAATTGCAAAGATCCCGGATGTTGTGTGGCGTCATACGCGCATGTTTTGCGACGGTATACGCGCTCGCGAGTTAGCCCTGCGCGTACGCCGGGCACACGACGCGCCCGCGAAACATTCCGCTAGCCATGACCATGAAAAATGACGGGCATGGGTTCTATGGTTCTCTGGTTCTATGAGTATGGGACTCAACGCGGGCCTTCGGCCCGCAGAGCTCCGCTAATATTTAATTTCGTCCATCCACGCCTTCCTTCGTATTTCGCCATGTCGAAAAGTGTTTCTTCAGGGTTATGAGCGGTTACTTAATATTTACTGAATTCGGGGGTTAGTTGCTAATGGCTGAATTTAGGAACATTTGTTACACGGCTCCTTAATATACCCGCACGTGAAATTAAATCACACATTTTGGAGAGCAATAGCCTCTCGCTACTGACGCGTATACCCGTTAAAAATAAAGACAAATTTAGGTGCGGAGGTCGTGGCACTCGCACTCAATACATATTTATCGGCAGTGACAAACATTTTAGCGGTCAACACATGTACCACCCAGGCACATGTTCTTCGATTTACAAAACTTTCGAGCGGTAGGAGTGCTACTTATGCACATATTCTCTGACTTACAAATACTCTTGTGCGGTGTCCGTACCACTCACACACATATTCTTTGACTATCAACACTCTTGCGCAGTGGCGGGATGAGCAATTTGAACTCAGTGGAACTGCGACCGGGGCGTTTTGCACAGGTACATCTCTTCTACTTCGTTTACATCTTTGGCATGTACATAAATGGGGTGTTCAACAGGCGGCGGTGGTTTTAACCATGACGCAAGCCCAGCGTAGAGGAGAAAAATCGCTGGCCACACTCTGAGATGTTGCCCGACAAATGCGCGCAATACAAAGAATGGTGGTAATAATACAACGGAATATCTAGCGTTATGGCAATATTCTTGCTTTAATTTTGGTACTGAGAACAGCGCTAGCATTCGTTAAGTCTTGGTAACCAAGCGTTTTTTCGAATCCCAGGCGCGGGCGCTAAGCAAATGGTGTTATCTCATAAACCCACTGGGCAGGAATCAAATCCGAAAAGTGGACAGCCCTGGGGGACTATGTTGGAACTAAATTGGAACTTAGTTGGCGCGAGAAACCTGGAAACCAAGTTTTTCAAGGGGTTTCTGTGGGGAGTTACGGTGGCCCACAAGGGTCAGCTGCAAACATATAAAAGATGCGGCAAACAAATAAAAAGTTGCTGCAAACAAATAAAAGTTAATGCAAACTAATAAAAGTTGCTGCAAACAAATAAAAGTTGCTGCAAACAAATAAACTGCTAACCTAACTAACCCTACCACTAACCCTAACCCTAACCCTAACCCTAACCTAAGCAATTTTTATTTGTTTGCAGCTGCTTTAATTTGTGTGCAGCTGACCCTTGTGGGCCACTGTAAAGCAACGATTACAGCGGCGCCAAGGAAAACTTCACTTCAAAAAATAATTCGCGCTATTTTAAACTGCGTTAAATGAATTATTCCAATTTGTTTAGTTTGTCTAATGTTGTGTGACTGGATTGTCCAGGAGCTGAATTTGTACGGAGGGCTTTTAACTTCAAACAGAGGAGGGAAAATTAACCTTCGTATGCTCACTTTCTCCACAAAACCTATAATTTTAATATCATTTGACGTTGTTGTTTTGCAGGTGCAGAGGTATTGTTTTCGCCCATTAAACCTATTGTTTTGTGCCATTCTCGCTGTCGTCGCAGTCGTGGTTGCTTTTAGTTATTGCTTGTTTGTTTATTAGGGAATTTAAAAGTTCCATAATAAACAAACAAGAACTAAACGAAAAAAAGAAAATGCTATTACTGTATGGAGAAGTTGGATAATTTGCTCTCATTTGTTGTATTTGTAACTTGAGTGAAAACTGCAAAGTCCGTTGTCAAGCTTATTTACTTTTGAACAGTGATCTTGCGATTTTGACAGTATTTCAACGTGGATGAAAGAGCCGAAAATCGGCAAAGAAAACGAGACAAAAGGCCTAGATGCAGAAGAAGCCCGGCGGATTTTTAATTATGTCCCGGCTTTAAAAATAGGAAAGAAACATCTTACGGTGACATTTTAGTCATAATCATCCCAGTGGAGAGAACCGCAATTTTGTCACAGTTTTATTTCTAGCAGGGTGTTTGACATGGCTTTTTGCTCTTACCAGCTCAACACGATTTTCTAAAAGGAATTGCCATTGTCTTTTCGATTGGCCCAGTGATTGGCCAAGCAATCGTATCTCCTAGCAACGGCCGAACCTTTTCCCACCCAGTTAGTTTTAGTGATAATACCATTTGCTTAGCGCCCGCACCTGGGATTCGAAAAAAAAAAACACTTGGTTACCAAGACGTAACGAATGCTGGCGCTATTTATGAATCTTACGCAGCGTTCTGCAGGCTTTGTCCACAAAATATATGGGTTGAAACGGTACATTAGGTTACATACATACATTAGGTTATATAATTTTTCTGCATGTACATGTAACAATTCTTCGCGCGGCGCAATTCTCTGCTGCCTCGCCAGCCTCTCGTCTTCGCTCGGCTGGCATGTTGGCAATAAGAACCATTTTGTAAAGCGGAGCTCTCGCGGGCCAAAGGCCCGCTCGCGGAGCGCCATATTCATAGAACCTGTGCCCGTCATTTTTCATGGTCATGGCTAGCGGAATGTCTCGCGGGCGCGCGTCCGTGACATGTGTGTCGGTGCGTCGTAGCGTCGCGCAAGGCTAACTCGCGGGCGCGTATGACGTCGCAAAACATCCGGGATCTTAGCAATTCTGAAACAAAAGCGAGGCTTTGTTTTTCGCGCGGCTACACGGCCGAATGTCACGTCAGCTCGGTAAACACTTTCCTGTGTTTAGCAGGGTAAACCGTTTCAAATTACAGTCGTTATTTCCCTGCATGTTTTCGCAGTTTGCTACTCAAGACAGGGATGTTATTTAAGGGATACTCAGAAGCCGCTATAGTAGAGAAAGAAGAGCTTTTAGGGATAAAATATTGCTTCGAGGAACTTCATACGTCTTTATCAATGCGGGAGCAATGCAGGGAGATGTTTCTCACCTCAGATTTCAGAACTGAAGAAGCGGAGATGTAAAGAATTTCCAACAGTCGAGGGACTTAAAGGTAAAACAAATTACATTTTTCGATGGGAATTTATGTTGATATCAATCTGTGCTTGCCTGTTCGTTATGTTCTTGTTAGTTTTGGAGAATTGTTTATAAAACGTGCTCAAATTAAGTCGCTTCATGATTTCTTTCATCGAAGACAGCTCGGTCTCGATGCGCTATAAATGGTGCGCGTTTTGCTTTTAAACATAAACTTATGGAAATTTGAATAACATTTTTCGAAAGAAGATTGTGTTGTCCATTTTTATGTGTTTGTTCATTCATTTTTATAGGTTGATAAGCGATTTTATGTAAACAAACCATGACTTGGATTTTACTGAGTTTTAACTTCACTTGCATGGCCTTATAGAAATATGTTTGTGTATTTTTTGCAACTTTGATTTCCAAATCAATTTCTCGGGCAATTTTTGATAAGCAACAGGTGTATTTTATTCGGAAAGTGGTCATACCAGTTATTCTAGACGGGATAAAGTTGTTTTTGTGAACTTTCGTGCGGTCTAAATGTAACTGTGCAGACGGTCGCGTAATTCTGTTTTTGAGAATTGGTAAAATTGAAAAATAGCCGGGCCGTCAATCATAATTCTTGTGCTTCCGACCTTTCACCTCAGTTAATTTTATCATCGGCTTTCTGTTCAGAGAGCTACGCTGTTAGGCTCAGCGAACGTTGAGGCTGAGATTGGCCAAAGTCAGTTAAAGAAGAACAATTCCAGACTGATATTTTATTAAGAATGTCTTTATTTCGGTTTCTTCTTTTTGACAATGTCAGCAAACTCAGACAAAAAGGTTTAATACTGTTTGGTCAGAGGAAATTAATAGTCCAACTGAAGATCATACAAGAGGTAAGCTTTGGTTTTCTTTGCTTATTTATTTATTTAACCATATTAATGTTTCTAAGATTTATTTTAATTTGTATAGGCTGCAGTTATTTATGGTATACTATTTTTTTTTTTCATTTTTAATTCACAACCGTGTGAATTACCAAAGGAGTTGAAAAATACCGATAGCATTAATAGCATTAATTATAATGTTATTGTTATTTTCGGCTAGGATCTTTTTTGTGGAATTGTTTTTGTGTGTTATTTTAATAGCAAAAATTAATGACTTTCATGACAGATTTTAAACTTATTTCTTTGAATGTGCGAGGTTTGCGTTCTTTAAACAAAAGAAAGGCAATATTAATGTGGCTTATAGAACAGAAGGCGGATTTTGGAATACGCAGTGGAAGGGCAAAATGTTATTTTCACACGGCTCAAATCATAGTAAGGGCACCTTAGTGTTAATAAAACAAGGGCTAGATTTTGAGCAGAAATCGGTATCATGCGATCCGAACGGTTGCTTCATCATTTTAGAGGCTGTGGTACAAGATACCCCCGTTTTGTTTGTAAACATCTATGCACCAAACAAAATTCATGAACAGGAAGCTTTCTTAAAAAAGATTGAAAGGAAACTTGATAGTTACGATTTTGACCCAAATAGAAAAATCATTATAGGAGGCGATTTTAATATTTTCTTTGACGAAGATTTGGATTGTCTAGGTGGTCACCCAAAGATTAGACAGAAAAGTGTGGATATTGTTAAAGATATCATGTTAGCTAACGAGTTAACTGATGTTTGGAGAATTCGTCACCCAGACAAAAAGCGTTTCACATGGAGACAGCCAAATTCTACAATTCAACGTAGACTGGGTTTTGGTTAATTAGAAATTCGAGTCAAGAGGATATTTTTCTACCGATATTATTCCCGCAATAAAAACTGACCACTCGGCCATTACCTTGAACTTTAAAAAGATCGTTGAACATAAACCGAGTCCCTCTTATTGGAAGTTTAATTCAAGTCTTGTTGAAGATCGTGAATATAACGACTTTATTAAGAATTCATACCCAAACTGGTTAGAAGAGTACAAGGATATAACTAGTAAGCGCCTTCTCTGGGACATTATCAAATACAGAATACGTAAATATATAATTTCCTTCAGTAAGCGGAAGGCAAGAAAGCGACGCGATAAGTTATTCGAACTGGAGAAAGAAGTCAAAAGATGGCAGGAGATGTGCGATGAATCTCCAACATCTGAAAATTTAACTGGTCTGGAGGAAACGCGAATTAGATATGAATCTGCTTATGATTACCAAGGCCGTAGCCAGAACAAAATAAGGACTGAGGCAATATCCATGGTTATTTGCTGATAGTGTCTTACTCTCTTTAAAAAAAATTAAAAAAAAAAAACATCATACTTTCCCCGGGAAAAAAATGACTGAGGCAAGTGCCTCGGTTTGCCTCATACTGGCTACGGCCCTGATTACGTAATACAAGGTGCTATAATTCGATCTCGTGTCCGATGGTTTGAAAAAGGGGAAAAAAATAATAGTTATTTCTTAAAACTTGAAAATCAAAACAATTCTTGGTTTTCACATGACTTCATAAAAATTAAAAAAATCTAAAGAAAACGTCCTACAAAGCTGTTTCTAACATTGTATGTGGATACAAGTGTTATTAATCTTTCACAAAAAGTTTCAGGTTTATGGTCAAAAACGAATGTGCCTCGTCAATACACAATATTGGAACTGAGTCACCAGACACGAAGTGGTTGAATAAACCGTTCGCTGAGGTCTCGTCCAGGACGATGCTCTTCCCAAGTTTAGCTTCCAAGTGTTCCACAATGGGATCTATACACCCGTGATGGCACGCGGGTGATTTTCCGGACCCTGACTGCGCCACGGCAATGAAGAACAAGTTTCCTTTTTCCTCGTAGGACGGAAAGACTTCAAGTGTCGTTTTGCCGATCAATGCACTAGTCGATGCGAGTGTACTGACTAACAACAGCTCCCTAGTGGTGCCATGACTTCTCGCAAAAATATCGAACCACTCGATAACACTTTGTGGAACGACCTGTTCGAATGGGAACGAAACACTAGAAAGCTTTTTTTCAAGATCCTGAACGGAACGAATTTCTTCCTCGCCCGCCATCTTGAAATTGAGCGGGAAAGGTCACGTGCCAATTGCTGTAGATCTCGTAGCTAGTGCAACAGGGTAACCAACCATAACAACCGGAAAACCACGAAACCACAAGAACCAGAAGAACCAGAGAACCAGAACCAAAAGAACCATGAGAACCACGAGAACCACAAGAACCAGAGAACCACAAGAACCAGAGAACCACAAGAACCACAAGAACCAGAGAACCACGAGAACCAGAGAACCACAAGAACCACAAGAACCAGAGAACCACGAGAACCAGAGAACCACAAGAACCACAAGAACCAGAGAACCACGAGAACCACAAGAACCAGAGAACCACAAGAACCAGAGAACCACAAGAACCACAAGAACCACAAGAAACAGAGAACCAGAGAACCACGAGAACCACAAGAACCACGAGAACCACAAGAACCACAAGAACCAGAGAACCAGAGAACCACAAGAACTACAGAAAAAAAAAAAAACGGAACCAGGAGAAGATTTTATGTGACAAAGTCGAATATGCGATGTGTGACGTCAGCTGTGGCTATTACACTGGAGATCAGCCGATGTTTTGCTTCCGATTAACAAAGGTTTTAAATGTGTCACGCAATACGTCACGCTATTTCACATAAGCCGCGAAAATAAAGAAAATTGAATCAGCTATTAGTTATTGTTTGCATTATAGTTGCTTATAAGCCGAGTTAATTGAGCTTATAGCAAATACAATATTTTTGGATGTGATTTTTGGTGTAATTGAGACTTTGAATTTTTGGCCGCCATCTTTGTGCCCCTCTCAGGGGCACAAAGATGGCCGCTCCATACATTTCTTACTAAAAATATCTAATACTCGTTCGCCTATAACTCTTGAACGAAATGCTTTTGCGCTTCAAAATTTGGCCAAGATGTGTAGTTTTAAACTCTCTACAATTCCATAAACATTTTGGATTCGAAATCTATTTTTTAATGCTTCTGAATTTTGATATGACGTAAGTGAAAGCCAAGAATAGCTCTTTTTGTATTAGGAAATTAAAATTGGATGATGACAGAGTTACTACTGATCCGGTGGAAATTCTAGATCAGCTTAAATTATTTTATTCAGATTTGTACCAAGATCACGGTTCTAACAGTGACGGGGACGTAGCTGCCGGATTCCTATACAATCCTTCTAGAACCCAAGTTAGATGAGGATAAAAGAGAAAAATGCGAAGGAAGACTTACATACAACGAATGTTATCGCTCGCTTCTTACTTTTCAAACTGGGAAAGCCCCTGGGAATGACGGTTTGACAGCCGAGTTCTATAAGACCTTTTGGCCTGGGTAATCTTGTAGTGGATTGTCTTAATGAAGCCTATGAGTGTGGAGAACTTTCAACTTCTCAGAAAATGGCCATAATTAAATTGATAGAAAAGAAAGGTAAAGATAAAATGTATATTAAAAACTGGAGGCCAATCTCTCTTCTAAATGTGGACGTCAAGATTGCATCCAAAGCTATTGCTAAAAGGTTAGAAACTGTTTTACCGCTCATCATTCACGAAAATCAATGCGCCTATGTCATGGGCCGATCAATCTTTGATTGCACCAGAATTATAGATGATATCATGTTTTATACCAAAGAAAATGAGCTATCTGGTCTTTTACTCGCTATCGACTTTGAAAAGGCTTTCGACTCTCTGGATTGGACTTTCTTAAACAAGGTTTTGTCAGCCTTCAATTTCGGTCAATCATTCATCAAATGGGTCAACACCTTTTATTCCAATATCCAAAGTTGTGTGTCATGAACAATGGCTTTTCCTCTGTTCATTGTGATGTAATGCGGGGGGTGAGACAGGGCGATCCACTATCCCCCTATCTCTTTATCATTGCTCTTTAAATACTAGCTATATATGTTAGAGGAAGCGATGAGATTACAGGTATCAACCTTCGGGATGAACATGAAGTTAAATTAACTGCCTTTGCTGATGATATGACTACCTTTTTGAAAGACGACCAGTCTGCTGACAACCTCATGAAGATACTGAAAGATTTTGGGCTGTGCTCCGGCCTTAAGCTTAAGGAAAGCAAGCTAGAAGCTTGTTACCTGGGTACTTCTTCCACAACTGACTTTAATATTAACGTAGACATCAAGGACTGTATTGAAATATTAGGAATCTTTTTTTTCGTATAATAGAAAAGAAGCCGCTAAATTAAATTTTGTATCAATTTTGGATTCTTTCAAAAAAAAAAAAAACTGAATTTATGGAAATGGAGGAACTTAACTGTTTTAGGTAGAGTCCAAATCGTTAAAACATTTGCTATCTCGAAGTTTCTCTATCGTGCATCACAGTTACCTCTCTGTAAGGAAATAATCAAGAGTGCTAACAAAATCATCTACGACTTTATATGGAAAGGAAAGGATAAAGTCAAGAGAAGGGCTCTAATAAATAATATTGAAAATGGGGGTCTAAAAATGATACACTTGGAATCTCTTATTCAAGCCCAGAAGATGTCTTTTTTTAAACGCTATGTGGACCCGGAATATGTTGCCGATTGGAAACTTGTCTTAGACGCACGTCTAAAGCCGGTCGGAGGCCCTTATCTTTTGAAGTGTAACTTTAGTCTTGGCGATCTTCCTATAAAAGTTAGTCCTTTTTACGACGAATGTCTGACATTATGGTCTAGATTCAATACGACCATGCCTGATCAAGTCGAGGATATTTTGAATGAGATAGTTTGGAACAACAAGAACATCCTCGTTAACAAAAAATCTTGTTATTATTTGGATTTGGTTGAGATTGGCATGCATAGAATTTGTGATATGGTTAAGGCCGATGGAAGTTTTTATACGTGGTCGGATTTGATGCTAAACTTCGTGGTCGAAGTTGATGCTGATCACGTCTCTAGCATCATTTGACGCCTCTCCAGTGACTTAAATCGGTACTTTGACCAATGAGAAACTGCTGTCCATCTTTCAAAACTAGCAACTAATCAAGACCTGTGTACCATTCTCGCACTGTCTGACGTCACGAACTGTATTATAACGCTCGAACTTCAAAGGCTTCAAACGTAATGCTAAACTCTAGTTTTGATTCGGTCCTTATAGTTCAGACTAATTATCAAACTATGCATCTTAAACAGGCAAAACTATTGTCGAAGTTCTAAAACTAAATATCTTCCTAACCGCCCTTCGAAAACTTGGCATCCTGAATGTGTACAATATTGGATTCAAAGCAGAGGTAAAGAGGCCTGGAAACATAACTGCCCGACAAACATGCATAGAGATGGTGATCGTCGAACCGCTACTCTTGATAGTTTCAGTTACAACTGATGGGAGCCAACACAGTGCAAATGTACCGACAAAGAGGAAGATGGCTTTAGCAACTTCCTGCTCTCGCTTACGAGCCCGAACACCTGCTTCGCCAGGATGGATAAGGCGTTGTTGAGCTCCTTGTACCAGGACTGCATGGTTGAATCTGCGAATGATTATGAACATGCGTATATACAAACAAAACATGATTAACAAGAGGAAAAATCCAATGCCAGGAAAGATAAACAAGTTGTACGCGCGGTACTTCTCTGCAGAACTCCAAAAGGGTATTATCAGACAGCTAATAACTAATGCAGCGAACCATATGAGGAAAATGTAGATCTTCGTGGCCACGATGTTAAAAATCGTCTCCTTTCGTATGGGCATTTCCAAGACAATGTATCTCTCAACAGTCAAAAATAGGACCGTCAGACATGAAGCATCAACTGAGAGAATAAGTAACAGGTTGACTGCAATGGAGTAGTTTTGGTCTGCTTTCACCCAGTACTGAAGGGCCCAAACAGGCTCAACTATAAGGCCCACAATGAGGTCCGCGGCAGCCAGGTTCACTACAAGGTAGTTGGAAATGGTCCTGAGCTCTCTATATGGGTCCTTGTACACAGTATAAACTACCATAAGGTTGCCTATGCTCGTTATCAAGGCTAGGACAATTACAACGGCCATTTCCCACTTTGTGACATTCCCAGGTAACAAAAGATCAGTTTCGTTGCGTTCTGTCATCTTCTTAACGCCCGCCTACGACAAAAAAATGGTTATAGTTAATTATATTATGACAAATATTGACACTTCAAATTATATATAAATATATATTCGTCCTTTGTGTTTATATCACATACGTGATGACAGGCGACAAATAGTATTTAAGGTAGGTACAGAAGCATTTTACAAACTCTACTGTACCCACCTCGAGAACTGTTTGCCGCCTATCATCACGTATACGATATAAACACAAGGGACGAATATATATTTATATATATTTTGAAGTGTCAATATTTTTGCAAAAGAAAAAAACTATATATATATATATATATATATATATATATATATTAAAAAACTATATACATATATATAGTTGGTTTTAAAGGTGTGCTGCCTGAGCCAACGAAAGATTTCATACCAAAAGGATCACAAAAATGGATTCACAGTCCGGATTCGGTGGATATGATAAAAAAAAACTAGTTAAAAAGACCGAAAATGGACAACTTTTCATATAAAAAATATAAAAAATTAGTTTAAAAACGTTTCGGTCTCTCGACCTTCATCAGTACTAGTTATACAGACAAGTTACACATGAGACTTAAATACGGTTACAACAATGACTTAAGTCAACCTTACCGGTTACAACAATGACTTAAGTCAACCTTAAGTCATTGTTGTAAACGTATTTAAGTCTCATGTGTAACTTAATTGTCTGTATAACTGATGAAGGTCGAGAGACCGAAACGTTTTTAAACTAAATTTTTATATTTTTTATATCAAAAGTTGTCCATTTTCGGTCTTTTTAACTAGTTATATATATAAATATAAAGTGAAAACCTTAAAAATTGTCCTGATCGGGATTCGAACCCGCGTCCCCGGCTTTCTAGCGCCGATGTGTTACCACTACACCACCAGGACGATCACGTAACAACGCAATCGAACTTTAGGCTTTATGGCTCACGGGCCTTCCGAACAATTTTCAGTGTTTTCACAGGAGCTGACTGGAAGGAGGGTCTGAATGGGTTTTAGTGTTTAGTGTTATTTACCCATATTTTTTAGTGTTTACTGTTATACTGGCCGATATTTTAATGTTTACTGTTTCCGGAGAAAATACTGCTTAGTGTTTGAAGGGTATTTCGTAAAAAAACGTAGTCTGTTAGCACTGTAAACTCTTACCTCTTCTGTGGAAATCGCCAACAAAATTACTAAATATGCCATGCCTGAACTTTGAACCTGTGCTCAAAGGGGCAGTAGTCTCTTTTTTTCTACTCGTGCGCAACATTATCCTGGGAAACCCGGGGACCAATCTCGTCCCAAGAGCCCGCGATCCTTTGGTCAGAGTCGAGGGTTAAGAAAAGGTCAGCAACATTATGGCGGCATCCGGTGTTGTTAAAGTTCTTGTGAGCTTCTATAGCTTCTATAGTTCTTGTGAGCGCAAGTTTGCAGTTAGCATAACTTGCGATACAGTGTTTCTTCATCACGACTAAAAGATTCTGGAGATCCAAGTCTTATGCGATAATCACGATCTATAGTGGAATAGTGGCATCTTGCAATTGTTTTTGGCTCCTCAGAGTTTATTCTGTGTTTAAGTTGATGTGTTTCGGGTCGGAGCTTGGTAGTATCTCCACTGTCAGAAGTATGGCGTTATTGATAGCTGTTTTGTAATTCTTACAGATGCAAGTGGTT
The DNA here is from genome assembly GCA_022457155.1 of Cladopsammia gracilis. NCBI lineage: Eukaryota > Metazoa > Cnidaria > Anthozoa > Scleractinia > Dendrophylliidae > Cladopsammia > Cladopsammia gracilis. Next base: position 50,455 of record JAJGOT010000811.1, on the reverse strand, counting down.
TCTTTTGCACACTCTTTAAGCAAGACTCGAGTTTCGGTTCTTTGGTGAACCTCGGTTTCTCCCATGTAGAAAGGTATCGTAGAATGATTTGACTTTGTAGAATGTTAGCGGCTTATGAGCGTTTGGGGAGGATCAAATGTTCTATCTTTTCATTGGCTTGTTTAGTTTAGCTAATAACAATGGTGTATTTTCGATCCGATGTAAGTTGTGTTTCTTTGTAGTTTTCTTTAGCTGATTTATTAAGCATGTAAGATATTTTCTGTCACGAGGAATGGCTCTTTTATAGTTGTACAGTGGCGTCAGTGTAGGTATATCTCAATTGAACGCAACGCAGCAGGAAGGAGCTCTGTCAAAAAGTCACATAAGTTGTTATAAAAGGTAACAGGCCTAGCACAAATCCTGCTCGTCGTTAAAAGCATTTTAGCCCAGTTTTATAAGAAGCCTGCCCCAAGTACGTGCCTGAGAGATTTTTCCTTTCAGATCAAAATAAAGATATAACAGGCCTGTTGTTCTAAATGTTGTCGTTTCTTTGATCTTAGGAAAAAATCTCTAGCTGTGAAACTGACAAGAGGAATTTACGCTTTCCAGAGCCGTTTAGAATATTTAGTTACGCCGTCGTTTATTTGCTAGCTCTTGGCATAACAATGGAGTTTCTTTGGCTCAATTTGAAAGAGTTGAAAGATCAGTAGTAGCCGCTTAAGTAGGACTTATTCGCTGCTTAGGATTAGTTCATTTCTCAGTCCGTTATTTAATGTGAGCGCAAGTCTGCGGTTAGCATAACTTGCGATAGTGTTTCTTCATCACAACTAAAAGATTCTAAGTCTTATGCAATTCAATCTTTAATCTTATGCGATTATCAATTCAAGTCTTATGCGATAGTCACGGTATATATTGGAATAGTGCCATCTTGCAATTGTTTTTAGTTCCTCAGAGTTTATTCTGCGTTTAAGTTGATGTGTTTCTCGGAGCTAGGCCCAAGACTTTGGCACGATTTCGAAGGAATCTTTGAAAAGGACAACGAAATGGGGCGCCAAATACTTTACACACGAGAAATCGTACTATCCCGTTCCTAGATCCAGTATGGAGTTGGTAGATGTCAACGTGATGAAACCTCCTCCAGTTGGAAGTATAGATCCTCATATTGAAGTAGCCACGAAGGAGTTGGTTGACAAATAACGCCCTGTAAGGCAAAGAACAGTGCGCAGTGAAAACACCAAAGACAAAATAGGAGCTCTGCCGCCAGCAGTATATTCCAGTCAACCTTCTTGTACGAAGGTGATGTTCCACGACTATTCACAAGATGATTCAGTGACAAAAAATTAAGAAGGAATCGAGCAGAATATGCCACCAGTTACAGGTCACGATCATGACGTAACCGAAGTCACATTTGTGGACGATAGCGTGGTTGCAGTTGTTGCTGTTGGTGAAATGACTGATCCACCTGTGCAAGATCCAGGATGAATGCGACACCGACTCAGAGAGATATGGAGGATGATATCCTACCTGACATAACGGTCACCAGGTCTGGTCGGGCCATCCGTGCTCATTTTCGCGTTGATTTGAAAGAACATCAGGACTATCTGGTATGTACATATCCATGAGCTTTTGATTGGTCATGAAATTGATTAATTGAACAATTTGCAAGATAAATGTTGTCAAAGTTTAAAACTCTATAGGCTGATTCAGCTTTAATTGAGTTTCGAAAGAACAATAATTTACATTTGTATTATAAATCTACAAATTTACAAAGAGTTGGCCCTCGAGCCAGATTGAATCGTTGCAATAAATTTGCAGAGTTCTTATATTTGGGGGCATAACGGTAAAAGGAGCTGAAAAGTTCGTGGATCATATACATGTAAATTTAGCAAGGAAGGAATGACATTAATCTGTCATTTTTGTTGAGCATTGTATCCTTTTTTAATAATAAATAATATCCCATGTTATTATATAACTTCGAGTGAATTACAATGATTTCTCTCAATGAGAAAAATTGTATCTTTACACTGTAAAATATATATCTATCAGATGTCAATATATCGATGACGCACGTTTGCAAACGTCTTTACCTTGTTTAAGTGATGAATGAACTGTTTGTCCTAAGTATATAGTCGAAATATTTTTGGATTTTACCTCGGAATTCTTCGGTAGTCTTCGGAAATCTTCGGAAATGATCTGAAACGTTCTTATGACCTTAGGACAACATTCCGACAATTTTGGAGCCGTCTTTGTTTCTATCTGGATTAAATTTACTGTTACAGGGAATTTTTTTACTGTTAGTGTTATAATGCGAAAAATTTAACTGTTTAATGTTATAGAGCCCAAAAATTTAGTGTTTAGTGTTATCGAGCTACTCCCATTCCGACCCTCTGGAAGGCCTAAATTGACCAGGAGCGAAGGGATATGTGAAATACTCCCCTTGTGGCGTACCCGAGGGCGTAGCCCGAGGGAACGCCACGAGGGGAATATATCACATATCCCCGGGGGACTGGTCAATAACATGCTTATTTTCCACCTTGTGAGGTTTTCTAAAACAAAGAAACTATTAATTTTTCGGAGAGTAACATTCCGTTCAATTCAAATGCAAAAAAGTACGATTCCGCAAGGCCGCATTGGGATCACGGCACATTACGAAGCTAGACGGTAAACATGTTTTGCTTCTGTCAAACTTGCATTGAGCACGTTGCTTCGTTATGAGTAGAAGGAGGAGAGAGAGAGAAGAAAATGTATGAACAGTACTCGTGGTCTCGCCATGGCCCAACTGCCCGCCTTCATCTTTCGAAGATCATTGGAGTGGTTGCGGTGTGTTTTCCAAGGGAAAGCGGCAGAAACATATTCAGGGTCAAGCGTAGAACGAGGCGGCATACATTATTGAAGACCTGAAACCTGAATCGAGGTACGATACCATCGAATAACGTTATTAACATTTCGCTTTTTGGTCGCGACCGGCAAGTTAATTACGTAGGAATATGATTGATGAAGTTGTCTTTCTTTGTAAACAAAAAATATTGTCCGATGCTAGAGCGTTTTCCTTGTTACGTCCTATTTTGTCTTCCCGTTTGTGTTATTCTATTATGAGGGGAATAAGTCGAGGGGACTAGGGCGAGGGGAATATGTCGAGGGGACTATGTTGGGGGGAATATATTGAGGGGAATATATAATCCTTTGTTTTGCTATTGTTATCAGCTATTGTTTTCAGCCCCGCCTCTCTCCTGTTACAATCAAAGCCGCACCCAGCTTTTCAGACACTGTAACGAACGGGGTTATGTGATATATTCCCCTGAAAAGAAGAAAGAAAACTGAGGTAGGTGGAAAATAAATAAATAAATAAATAAATAAATATATATATATATATATATATATATATATATATATATATATATATATATATATATATATATTTATACATATAAATATATATATATATATATATATATATATATATATATATATATATATATATATATATATAGATTTGTAGAGATGGATTACTTGGTCGAAGACATTTATTCACTGCTACTCAGAGTTTCATGCTTCTTACGAAGCAATCATCAGGCAACTGCCTACAATAACGGATACATAGAATACATACAAAATTTGAAATTACAGAACAATACCTAATGGCGTGACGTGCGGAGATATGATTGGTTAACTAAACGAATACAGTTTTCAACAGGAATTTCTTAGAATGTCTACAAGTAGATAGGAGTTCGCTTCTATTGTTCAGTGTTGACATTTCGGGTCTGCGTATGATGAAATATTTTTCCCATAAACATAAATTACAACGCTTGTTTACATTTGAATACGATCTTGCTTGTTTAATCTTACGCCATTTGATGTTGTAAATGACGTCTCTTTCTTTTAAGCTCCAGATGTATTTGCTTAATTCTTTTGCATGCTTGTATTTTTCATTTCTAAATGAGCATACATGATTTCTGTATCTTAATTTAAACCCTGTGTCACAAAGTCCGACGTATGTCTCTTTGGAGGATGATGTTGTGACTTCAGCTTGGTAAATGATGTTTGTGTCGTTGCATTTTCCGTTCATGGGGCACGTACTTGGGTTCCGGCAGTTACAATTACTATCTTGGGTGAGATCAGACTTATTAATTTGTGATTTGTTGTGGTTGGATATAATCGATTTTATATTATTCATGCAGCTGTAGCTCAATTTAAGCGTATTCCGGTTGAAAACCTTGTGGAGTGGATTTGATTTGGGAAAATGTTGATCAACGAGAGAAAGGAAGCACTTTCCTACGTTTGTTTTGACGTGTAGGGTGGATTGTACCAAAGAATTTTCCTTGGACGGTTCATTCGTGATTGTTGTGACTCGTTGCGTGACTCTTTGTATGCCAGGTTGTAATTGTAGCCACTTTTGTGGAGCGCTTCTTGGTACACGGTTTTGGCATTGTCAAAACAATCACGGTCTGAAGATATTTCGGAAAGCCGCTTGTTGATGGAATCTGGAATATTCTTGATGATGGATGGTGGATGATTTGATTTCTTGTGTACATACAGTGGGATGTTGCCTTCTTTTGTGAATGGATAGTGTTTGCCACTTCGCAGGTCAAGCGTGACGTCTAGGAAGTTCACGATGGTTTTGTTTGCTTCTATTGTTATCTTAAGGTCATTGTCGCGAAAGATTTTACACAGTTCCTTTTTGATTTGTCTGCAACACGATCGCTTGACTTCTTGTAAGTCTTTGTTACATTTTCTTTGATCAACTTATCGTATGAGGCTGGATTCATTGTGTAGTAATTGGTTGTTTTGTCTGCTGGGATTAGGAGGCTGTCTGAAACCAGACAGACAAATTAGACGCGCAGTCAGCCAGTGTTGCACAACGGCTCAAATTAGACGACCGAATTGAGAAGCAAGCGAAGATAGAGGCATTCATCACCTTAAAAGATCACAAACCCGCGTTCAATGACCACCCGACGTGCCGCCTTATCAACCCTTCCAAGTCCGAAATAGGAATAGTTAGCAAACAAATCCTTGATGAAATCAACTCGTCCATCATCCATAACACCCAAATCAACCAGTGGAAGAACACGTCCAGCGTCCTATCTTGGTTTAACAACTTAAAGAATAAAGGGACACTATCATTCATATGTTTCGACGTGTGTGATTTCTATCCCTCACTCAATGAGAAGTTACTCTCAAAGGCCCTCGACTTCGCCAGCAGGTACCGACCCATCAGCAAACAGGAACGTGACATCATATTACACGCTAAGCGCTCACTGTTGTTTAGCGATAATTCTGCATGGGATAAAAAATCTTCAAATGATCTTTTCGATGTCACCATGGGTTCTTTCGACGGTGCAGAAACGTGTGAATTAGTCGGCTGTTACCTGCTATCCCTTCTCACCGAAAAGTATGGCCAAAATATCGGCCTCTATCAAGATGATGGTCTAGCGGCATTTAACAAGTCACCACAACAAATTGAAAAAATCAAAAAGGAACTGTGTAAAATCTTTCGCGACAATGACCTTAAGATAACAATAGAAGCAAACAAAACCATCGCGAACTTCCTAGACGTCACGCTTGACCTGCGAAGTGGCAAACACTATCCATTCACAAAAGAAGGCAACATCCCACTGTATGTACACAAGAAATCAAATCATCCACCATCCATCATCAAGAATATTCCAGATTCCATCAACAAGCGGCTTTCCGAAATATCTTCAGACCGTGATTGTTTTGACAATGCCAAAACCGTGTGGGTGTAACAAAGGTGTGAGTTATGGCGCGTGAGTTAGGCTGGTGTAAGTTATTTCCCGTGAGTTACCAAATATTGAAATTTCAATATTTGACATGCAGAATATTGAAATTTCAATATTTGGCATGCCAAATCTTGAAATTTCAATATTTGGCATGTCAAATCTTGAAATTTCAAGATTCTGCATGCCAAATATTGAAATTTCAAGATTCTGCATGCCAAATATTGAAATTTCAAGATTCTGCATGCCAAATCTTGAAATTTCAATATTTGGCACGCAGAATATTGAAATTTCAAGATTTGACATGCCAAATATTGAAATTTCAATATTTGGCATGCAGAATCTTGAAATTTCAATATTTGGCATGCAGAATCTTGAAATTTCAAGATTTGACATGCCAAATATTGAAATTTCAAGATTTGGCATCCCAAATATTGAAATTTCAAGATTTGGCATGCAGAATCTTGAAATTTCAAGATTTGGCATGCAGAATCTTGAAATTTCAATATTTGGCATGCCAAATCTTGAAATTTCAAGATTCTGCATGCCAAATTTTGAAATTTCAAGATTCTGCATGCCAAATATCGAAATTTCAATATTTGGTAACTCACATTTAATTAACTCACTGTGATAACTCACGATACGTAACTCACGATATTGGCGGACCCAAACCGTGTACCAAGAAGCGCTCCACAAAAGTGGCTACAATTACAACCTGGCATACAAAGAGTCACGCAACGAGTCACAACAATCACGAATGAACCGTCCAAGGAAAATTCTTTGGTACAATCCACCCTACAGCATGAACGTCAAAACAAACGTAGGAAAGTGCTTCCTTTCTCTCGTTGATCAACATTTTCCCAAATCAAATCCACTCCACAAGGTTTTCAACCGGAATACGCTTAAATTGAGCTACAGCTGCATGAATAATATAAAATCGATTATATCCAACCACAACAAATCACAAATTAATAAGTCTGATCTCACCCAAGATAGTAATTGTAACTGCCGGAACCCAAGCACGTGCCCCATGAACGGAAAATGCAACGACACAAACATCATTTACCAAGCTGAAGTCACAACATCATCCTCCAAAGAGACATACGTCGGACTTTGTGACACAGGGTTTAAATTAAGATACAGAAATCATGTATGCTCATTTAGAAATGAAAAATACAAGCACGCAACAGAATTAAGCAAATACATCTGGAGCTTAAAAGAAAGAGACGTCATTTACAACATCAAATGGCGTAAGATTAAACAAGCAAGATCGTATTCAAATGTAAACAAGCGTTGTAATTTATGTTTATGGGAAAAATATTTCATCATATGCAGACCCGAAATGTCAACACTGAACAATAGAAGCGAACTCCTATCTACTTGTAGACATTCTAAGAAATTCCTGTTGAAAACTGTATTCGTTTAGTTAACCAATCATATCTCCGCACGTCACGCCATTAGGTATTGTTCTGTAATTTCAAATTTTGTATGTATTCTATGTATCCGTTATTGTAGGCAGTTGCCTGATGATTGCTTCGTAAGAAGCATGAAACTTTGAGTAGCAGTGAATAAATGTCTTCGACCAAGTAATCCATCTCTACAAATCTACATATCGCTCTAGTTTATCTATTGAGCACTTTTATAGCTGATGAAGTCTTCAATTCATTATTTTATTATATATATATATATATATATATATATATATATATATATATATATATATATATATATATATATATATATATATATATATTTATATATATTATAGCAACTCCTGAACTTGGGCACAGGATGTACGGTTACCCATTGTTGGATTGCATTGTGGAGTCACGAGAGTGCTCGAACTTAATATATATATTAGTAGTTTTCTAAAAACGCTTGTAACTTTTAATCGCTTATCTCATATCCATTAAAATTTAAAGTCCTGTATAATTTGAAGATTTTTTTATCGCGCTACCAAAACTTAGAAAAATCTGTTAACGCTTACATGCCGAAAATTCGATTTATAAAAGGGAGCCTCCGCGCCATTAAATAGCCGCGGGCCACCTTAAACGCAAAAAAAAAAAAATCGAAAGCAATATGGATTGGTTCCAATAAATACAATAAGAACAAGCCTTTGGGATTTGATTGTCCACGAGAACCAATTCGATTCCTTGGAACGTCTATTTCTCATAACAAAGAAAGCAACAAGGAAAAAAAAACTTCTTTATTAAAATCCAAAAAAAATGGAGACCAATCTTAACCTACGGTTATCACGTGACTTAACACTTTTTGGTAGAACTATGTTGGCAAAATCCCTAGGCGTTTCCCAACTTATTTACGCCGCCTCAATGTTATCAGTTCCTGAACAAGTTGTAAATCTAATTTAAAAAAAAAAAAGCTTTTTGCTTTCCTATGGAAAAATAAGACAGACAGGATAAAAAGGCAGGTATTATATCAGTCGCGATCTAAAGGAGGAATAGGTTTTCCTTGCTTTAGAACGGCGGTGAAAGCTTTGCGTCTTAGTTGGATTGGAAGACCATTGAGTGACTCAAAAGACAATTGGAAAGCAATTCCCAACTATTACCTTGAAAAGTATGGTGGCCTTGTGTTTCTCTTAAATTGCAATTACGACATCAAATATTTAAATAAGCAATTACCTATTTTTATCGTGAACTTCTCCAGTTCTTTCATGAACTACGTAATAACTACGACAATCCGTGGAAGAGAGAGCTTATTCTGTGGAATAACAAGGACATTCTAATCGATAATACACCCGTGTTCTGGAAAGCTTCGTTTTGTTAAGAAAGTAGTTTCTGTTAAAGATTTGCTAAATAACTCCGGAGGTTTTCTTTCTTTCCACAAGTTTAAGGGGAAATATACTATTCATACAAATTTTCTTCAGTACTGTCAGCAGTTTATATCAGCTATCCCCAGTCAACTTAAAATAAAAGTAGCCCTGCAAGATGACACTCCACTGGATCTACTTCTGGCGAAAAATGCATTCCTTCTTTCGAACAATAAGTCTATTGACTTTGATCAATTTCGTTGTAAACAGTTCTAAGAGTTACTTATGGAGAACTCGGCAGCTGTGCCAACTGCAATTAATTCATGGAGAAGAAATCATCCTCAAATTGCTGATACGTTGGAATGCTCTATATCTATTTAAAATTACAAATAATGCAAATTGTGTACTGTGTAATGAACCTGACTCTCTCGAGCACACTTTTTTAAGCTGTTCCGAATTTCAATCTACTCGACGCTTTTTTGCATTGGTTTAATCTACATCACCGTACTAATGTAAAGCTATCCCCGTCAGAGGCACTGCTAAACCTCCCTTTTGAAGCTTTTTCTTTATCCGCTAGTATAAGTGAAAAATTAAATCTCCTTCTCTTGCATGTCAAACAATATTTTTATTCTTGTAAAGTTCTACAAAGGCCAATCAGCTATAACGAATTCTTTTTTAAACAAATGATTCAATGGGAAGTTGAAAAGCTCATCCATTCTTGACCTGATTACCGATCCTCGAAAACTCCCTTTTATTTTATTTTCTGCCTTCTTTGTTTTTTTTGTTTTTTGTTGGTTTGTTTTTTTCGTGCGTGTGTATGCGTGAATGTGTGTGTTTGTGCAAGTATGTGGAAATAGCATCTGTAAATTATGTAAGTTAGTTTTTGTTGTAACGTTATGCTACTTAAATGAGAATGCGGTTATTGGAATATTGTAAAAAATCATGATAGCTTTGGAAGTGTTAAAGATAAAGTATATGTATGTGTAATATTGTCTGTATAGGTCTCAAATAGCAGTATATATTAGTATATATTGTACGTAAGTAAGCGAATAGAAGTTTATAATTATATATATTATAAACTTCTATTCTATATATATATTTCTCTCTATATATATATATATTTCTCACGTAGCTATGTTTTTGAAAATCAGTGTATATTTAACGCTTCGCGGCTCGTTAAATATCCGCCACTACCCACCTACACTGAGGTGAATAGTTGTTTTATAATTCAACACATTGATAACAAAGCGCAGTTTGAACAAAAAATATCGAGGCCGGTCCGTCATTTTTGCATTCTCTTGTCAAAATGCGAAATTTACCGCCATCGTTGGATATACTTCATGTAGACATAGCATATATCGATAACGTTTTGACCAGATTTGAGCAGTGTATCAATGTGTCGAGAGCGAGGGCAAAAAAAAAAAAAAAATACTAGCAACAGTCTTTAGTTTTTATATTATGGGTTTATTTATATTTATGAAAACACCTACATTTGCTTACATGTAGTTTCTTATCTGCGGCTGCGCCGGAACTATATGCTGTTTTCTTTTTTTCGTTTGGTTGTTTTATTTATTACGGAAGGAATTTTAATGTCAGTGTAAATCTGTAAATATTTTTAAAATAAATTATTAGTTTCTAGTTTTTAGTTTTAAGTTCTTTAATAGTTAGGTGTCATCAATTCGCTCAATTGGAAATTGAGCTAGAAAGTTTTGACACACAAATAAAGTTTGATTAATTGATTGATTGATTGATTGATTGATTGATTGATACTTGTTTGAATGTAAAACATGTTAGCCGATTATTGATTCCCGCGTCATATAACGTCATCAAGTCACATAACTTACCTTAACTTAGACAGTTTTGGAGATCTACAGCTATAGCTTTGATATTTTTGAAGTAACGGACCGGGGGGGGGGGGGGGAGGGGGGGGGGAGAAGACCAAAAAAAGAGCTCCGTCTGAATTATGCATTTGAAGATCATTGTTGAACATGAAATAAACTTATTGTGCTCTTAGCCTGTTCTTATACTCTGGCCAATCGCAGCGTAAATGTTCTTATTAGACATAACAGCAAAGGTTTCTATCGTAACAGAGTACAGAGCAATAACTATATAATTATATCAAACATTAACCAGTCACCGAACTGTTGATTCTCTTGGTCATTACAACGTATAGCTAAGTAAATTGTTTGCCAATGAATTTCTGTGGCTGTGACAGTTCTGACAGTAGAAGAAGCAGTACTTATCAAAAAGGGGTTTTAGGTTGCATTAATATGCAGGAAGAGGTGGTTTTTTTTTTTACGGAAGCCATGGGGGTGGTCACAAACAATAAAAAACGTCTGGATAGTATATTAACTAAAATTATCTGTCCTTACTTTCCTCGTAGAGAATACCAAAAATCTACGAAGTAAACGTTCTCGTCTTTTTTTAATGAAGATAGAAAACAGCTAATGACAGAAAGAACAATGGAAATCACGAGTTGACTGCTTACAACTGATATTTACGAAACTACGTGTGTCATAGTCATATTCCAACGACCAGAACCAGTCGTTTTCTCAAACTGCTTGATAATCGATAGTGCTCAGAGTATAAACAAGCGCACGAACGGGCTAAAATGTCACATCTAAGCTTATTACCGGATCAAGCTGATAGAGACAGTGAACTTTTTGGCCAATCTTCCGCCGCGATTCCAACCAGGTGCTGTTGCGGCATTCATAAAAAATGTTTTGAATTCATACCTCGTTCTTGTGTTCTTATTTGAATGCATGATTCGATTCTGATACTTTTTTTCAAAGTTCGTTTCGCTTGTCGAATGAGTGTTAATAGCAGCACTCAAAGTATGAGCCTGTGTTTAAACCCTCTGCAAATACACTGAATGTTTTTTATGAGGTACTGTTCCAAAAAAAACACTCGTTCATGTTTTTTGAATTTGCATGAGAGGTTGGGAGTTGTCGTGGACGTTACAATCCGTTGTCCGTTGTATCCAAGTTGTAAATACAATGATTTTTCCGATAGTTGACTTATCTCTTCATCAAAATATGTCCTATTGAGAATTTTCATCCATGAAACACACGCGAAGGTACCCCAACCGAGCTTTAGTACTAGTCTTACTCGGTAAATCGTATAACCTAGGTTCCAGGCCTCGCTGCTTCCCCCCCCCCCCCTCCCCGCCTTCGAGCTGCATCGTGACAGTCACGAGACCACTTCCGTACCATAGCTGTCGAGGTCTTTTGCAGTACACGCAATCGCAATCCTTATTTATAAAATCAAAATATATATATATATATATATATATATATATATATATATATATATATATATATATATATATCTGATATCTTGAAATTCAGAACATTAAATTTTAAAAGGATGTTGAATATTGTTAAAGGAAATATTTTTTTTAACGCATTATTTGGTCAATATAACCCGTACACGAGACACGAACAGTAGTATTTCTCGGAAACCAAGCGATGTTCACAACGAGTGGGGAATTATACCTAGACAATATTACGATGTTAATGGTGCAACTCTACAACAGTACCTTAAAAGCATGAATTTCAGCCGGATATTCTACTGGAGTTATTCTTTTTGTGGAATGTTGTTTTCAGAAAACGCGAAATATTACAAAGAATGTATATGGCTCATTTGCTTTCGCCACCCAGCAGTTTTGAAGGTTTAATAGGATATTTCCTTAAATATTACATTGGGTAGAAACTGACTCAGTTGAACAAACTCGTTTAATGTTCGAAGTTCGATGTTCGTATTTAGCCCGAAGCCAATTCTCTAGGTTAATTCGTATGTTAATGAAACAAATTGTAAACAACTTGATAACTTTGCAACCGATTCGCCTTTTACTGCGGAGGCCCAGACTTTCTTGTGATGCCGTTTCTGAGAAAAGTAATTGTGCTGCATGTTCTTTAAATATTCGGAGTTGATTTGCTGCTAATGAAGAAAAAATTGTAATAGTAATTGTAACTCAACTATCGTAACTCAGTTGTAACTCAACTATCGATCGCACAGTTTTTAGCAGCTTACCTGAACAGAGAAACCACGTCGCGGTCTGACGCTCTTTCTCAGTGTTAAGACATGTCAAGCGTAATTAAGATTAGGTCATTATATCGATCTAGCTGTTGGTTTGTCCGTTGTTTAGAAAGGATACCAATGGTCACGAGAACAACAACATATGGTACTTGTACTGATGATGTTGTGACACGCGTGGAACAATTTCAGAGAGGAAGTTGAATTTATAAATAGCCTGTCTACGCAAGTTAACTCCTCATAACAACTTAAAAAAATTCACGGTCCTGGAACTTTGCGGAGAAGAAGAAGTTTAGACTTTCTGCATGTCAGCCGATATATTTATTTTTGTCTTTAATTATTCTGATCTTGCTGGCCGAGATAACTTTGATAGGTACGCAGTGTTATACAGCACTTGATCCTGCCGACAATTGAATCAGGATTAACATTAAATTCACTGCATAATTTAATTAGGTGTGTCGATGAAAACATTTGGATGATTATCCTCGTGTTCAGCGCGAGGTAAATCAAACCACAATTCACAGTTGCCTTAAGAAAAGGGACAGTCCCAAGCTATGAATACCGCCTCCTCCCATGCATCGTTCATTCGAAGAATGGGTGCAATTTATTGTTCACAAGGGGCACATCTCCACGATTTCCGGTGATTACTTGAAAAGTAACATCGCGTGACATGTCAATGACAAATTCTGTGAAACAGAGGAAGTTGTATTTGTATGTTTACAATTACATACGGTGAGTACATTTTAACTTGCAGACGTCCTGCGCTAACAGCTACTGGAACATTTAAACAAACAGTTTAACTTACCAAAGAAATACAAAGAGACGAGAAGCCAAAGTAGACTCAAAGTACAGCACTCACTGAGAACTGCAATAAACAGGACGAGGTGGCGATCGTTGACTTCTAAATGGATTTTGTTGGTGAGCTTCCGTCTGAATTTTCTAAGGCTAGTTAACCTCGTTCAATGAAATACAGCGCTTTTCAATTAAGCTGCGGTTACACGAAGCGCTTTTACCAGGTAAAAATGATGGCCAAAAAAAAAATTTGGTAAACTTTTCGGCGACGGTAACGGTAAAAAAAAAGACAACACAAATTTCTATAAGTGAATATTTTTTTTATCTCGGATTAATAGTTCTGTTATTTCTTAACCTTTTTTCTTCGTTTATCCCCTGTAAATATCATTAAGCTAATTAATTTCTATTTGTTATTTTCTATTTTTATATGACCACGTTTTCAGTAGCCACGCAGTTCTTTAGAACCTCTAATTTCATTGGACCTGTATACCACGCAGCTCTATTGTTTTTAGGTCTAGGGTCTATTGTTAGCCATTGTTGTGTTGTTTGTTCTATTGTTTTCTCAGCTAATCAGAGAAGACCTTGTAAGAGTTGCGTACCGCCCCCACGTTTTTGCAATTAGGTATAAATTTAATTTTTTAAGTAAAATCATGACGTCACCGATCCCCCCAGCAATACCATAGCCCATAATATTTAGCTGATGTTGTATGGCACATCATAGACTACCTGTTAGATTCAGAAATATTGTAACACCCAAGGGGGGAGGGGTAGCTGTGTTTTCACTATTTGCTGAAGTGGTATTTGCTGCGTCAAGTATAACTTCTTTGTTGAAACGATATCTGATATATAAATCCTGGTCATTCTCCGATCGCATTATCATCTTTGTTCATGTTTTCTTTTTCTTTTAGATAGCGTTACTCCTCAAGAGGCTGCAGTCTTCATCTCGCTTTGTCCATTAACGGTTTGTTTGAATGCCTTGGTGATTTTAGTAATCTGGAAAGATCCATACAAGGAACTCAGAGGAACCGCAAACTACCTTATCTTAAACCTCGCCGTGTGTGATTTACTGGTTGGTTTACAATGCGAACTTCTGTTTAGTCTTCTTCACTGGTATCCTAGCAAGAAGGTCATGATACAAGTAGCATACACAATCATGTATCTCGCGTTTTTCGCTTCGTTTTTGACAATCCTTGGACTTGCAGTTGAGCGGCTCATTGTCATCGATTTCCCGAACAGCGCAGGTTTCTTAGCGTCTTCTTATCTCGCTCTTGGGGTTGTGACTATCTGGTTATCCGCTGGAATATTGGCGTTTTGGGTTCCCATGCTAGGATGGAACAATGCTTCCAGCTACAGCGCGGCCATTGTGGACGCTTTCTGCGTTCCCATAACAATCCTAGTATTTGCCTGCTACACGAGAATCTACTTCTTGGTGAGGAAACATTTATATCTAAATATGACGTCTTCAGAAGAGAGAAAAACCGAAGAACAAGCTCTGACAAAAAGTGCTCGCGAATTACAAATGTTGAAAAGGAAGGAGAGAAGTGTTGCGTGCTCAGTATTCATCCTGATTTCAATATTTACCGTATGTTGGATTCCAATATATGTGGTAGTAAATATAAACGAATTTTGCTCGAGTTGTAATTACAAAGTAGAAATGTGGCTGTGTTTAGTATTGTTGTTGTTGCATCCCCTGATCAATCCGATCGCTTATGTGTTACGTACGGCTAAGTTTCGCAAAGCTCTTCGGAGAGTTTTTCGGAGAGTTTTAATGGGATCAAGTATTAACCATAACAGAATCAATGGATCGCCAAGACATGCCGTTGTTTAACAAAATTCCACCATACAAATTTTATGAATTTTCCTAACTGATATGAAGCAGCATGAGGCCTACTCTGGGACCTTAAGTCGCCTAAAGTGGCCTTAAGTCGCCCTTAGTCGCTTAAGGTCGCCTGAAGTTGTTAGGCTTAAAAAAGGCCTGTACACCTTAAAATTGCCTTAAAAGGTTTCACTGGTTTCACGTTTACTATTTCTTGAATAAATAATAATTTTATTGCCCCAAATCTCACTTTTAGTTCCCATATATGATTATATGCTGCAAGGTCATGGCCCCATGCACTAAAACACCATGCTTCAATAGTCATGCACCATGGCCTAGTTGCTTCAATTACATTTGTTGAACCCTATAAAGGATGGACCAAATGAATTTTTTTTTCTGGTGGGGGAGGGGGGAGGGGGGGGGGGGGGGGTTGGGGCCAATACCAAGAAAAAAATTTCAAGCACAGAAAAAGTATAGAAAAGTATGGAAAAATCACAAAAAAAAAATTCTTGCACAGCCTCAAGATGGAAAAAAATTCATGCTAAAACAAAATGCCCAACCCCCAACCCCTAAACATAAAATGGTCCCTCCCAAGGAGGGTACACTCATTCATCTTCAAAACATTGACAGCTATTTAATATTTAATCTATAGGTTTACTTATATTTCATGGGCAAAGTGTTGCTGAAAGGATGAAGTTGTAACTTATATTATAATCAACATTTAATATGAGCAACAGCATAAAAAAGAAACACTGCAGATCAGCAGTCAAGACTGACATACTGTATCACAGGGGGCCCACACAAACTGTGTGACCGTTGTTCGTATTTTTAAATTTAGAGGAAATGTATGGGAATATCGAAAAGGTTCACTTATCGTAATATACTGCGATGAATATTTACATACAAGATCAAAAGAAACGTATTTTTACGTGAAATGTTGTGAGGTGTCATTCTTGTGCTGAAAACGGCGAATTTTAGCGATTTGAAGGGTTTTGCATCGGACGTTTACCTGAGCGTATAGTGGAGAGACAAGGGAGGAAAGCTGGATTTTGGACCTCTCCAGCGCCGAGCCGATTTTCACCAAGAAATTCCCATCGCACGGCTTCCAAAGCTCGCACCAGGCAAGCTGAAATCCAGAGGTTTCTTCTCGTACCATTACATTTAAAATCCGCCGTTTGCTCTTTTCTGATTGGATGATAACAGAGTCGGAGGCAAAACAAGAAACAACAAGAAGCTGTACACAGCTTGAACTCGTGGCACCTTTAACTCCTTGCAGCATTGATTCCCAAGTGATTTGAGTGCTTTTACAGAGAAACATAAGCTTAAAATCATGTCTAATCAAAGGCTCCTAAGAGCCAACCCTAGAAGAAGAAATGCTAACGCGTAACGCGTAACGCAATATTGATGTAAGCTTACGTTTTCACACTTACACAGTTTGATATATATAATATATATCTTTTAAATTAAACGCAAGGATTTTTGACGAACGAAAAAAAACGTACATCGCTTTCATAATGTCCAGTTCGAAAAAAGAAAAAAAAAGTAAAAAAAAAAAAGAGGACTTTATGGAGATTCGAACTCGGGCCGTCCGGGACTAAGCCACAAACTCAATCACTGCGCTGTCCAAGAGCACATAAATTTTATAATTTTAAGCTAGATACGCATCAGAACGCGTGTTTAGGTTGCAAAATCCTTTTAGATCGATTTTAATGTTGCACTAAAAACTCCAAATGCGAAACCTCTGTAAGCTTATTGTTGTCTACGTTCGTTTACATCAAATTAATTATTGTTAACGTTGGATTCACGTTGAATTCCTGTTACGAAACGTGTTCGTAACAAAGCATTTGCTCACTAAGTTTACAGCTGATGGAGTAGTATAAGGTGAGTCAGTCAAATGCGGTTTTTTCCTGAATGCCCAAAATAAGCCGCCAAACACCCGAATTACCGCCCCCAGGACTCCTTTTAGTCGTCCTGGTGGCGGTAATTCGGGTGTTTGGCGGCTTATTTTGGGCATTCAGGAAAAACCGCATTTGAGCTGACTCACCTTATACTACTCCGGGCCTCTATATTTTTAAGCTGTTACAGCCCTTTATAAACCGTTATTTGAACCACAGCAAGCTAGACATAACCAATTGGAGAAACCCCTCTCTTGGGTATCTAAGCGACGATGGGGAGAGGAAGAAAGAGCGTTTTGACACAATCAAGTAAACGAACGGCCTTTAATCACTCAAGACATGGAAGTCTTCTTTGCTATGGATGCAGAAAAGGAAAAAAAGGCGAACTATGTAAATGCTTTGAAGAAACTCAAGGGCAAACATCTCCTCCATCCATTGTACCGAAATATATTCTTGAAGCCGTACAAAGACTGACTCCACAACAACTTATCGCCATTATCACCAATTGAAAAAACACTTTCCCCTTGTATATCAATGATGTCTGGACTGCAAAATTTATTGAACTTTCTTAAATCCAGGAAAACTGGCCTGAAACAAAGGAGTCGCGCTTGGGTCAGTGCCAGAAAGAGCACCATCGGTGCTTCAGAAGTCGCCGCACTGATAGGGGCTTCGCCCTTTGAAAATGAAAAGAGCTTACTTTTCAAGAAAGCGCAGGCACCAGATATGGTCAACATGACAGCATGTACCTGGGGCAACCTTTTCGAGCAAATCGCGAGAAAGTTCTTTGAACAAAAATACGAAACAACCGTCTTTGCACACAGTGTCTCGCTTAATCTGGCACAGGATCACCCCCTTTACGGAAAGATTACATGTAGCCCCGACGGCTACTTCGAAGACAAAGACGGAAACTTTATTCTCTTAGAGTTTAAATGCCCTTTTAAAAGAAAGATAGCCGTTAGATCTATTATGCGTTATTATGTGACACAACTTCAGACAGGCCTCGCTTTCAGTGGAAGCCTAGTAAAAAGGGGTCTTTTCGTTGACTCTTATTTCAGGCTGTGCCCTTTGAAACAGTTGTCATCAAGTACATACCATAATGCGGAACTAAATGGTGGTGCCGTACATTCAACAAAGACAAACAAAACACTTGCCTGGGGTATTGTTTATCTCTTCTCTAAACAACTCTTAACTAAAAATCAAACTGAGCTTGTTGACGTCGCTGAACTAACTCAGGCTAAATTTGAGAAAATAATGGCAAGCATCGAGGAGAAAGAGCTCTGGTGTTCTTACGGCCCTGTGAGAACAGACTTTAGCAAGGAAGCCGAACGTGAGGAGTTCTTAAGACGACAAAAATTCAAGAGCGAGTTAAGCAGCAATGCCGAGGGACCAAGAGCTGTTGCATTCTTTACTTGGAAGCTACTGGATGTTACAGAACTTCCAATCACCCAGCAAGAGGGGTTCTTAACAGGCATTCAAGCAAGGGCCGAGAGTTTTCACAGGCAGCTCGCCGAACTTAAAAAAAAAAATTCATTCACTTATCAATACAGACGACAAAACAACTTCCGCTGGAGAAGTTAGCGAAAATGAAGGCGACGTCGAGGCCTTTCTTCGGGGGCAGTTTAAGCACTTCTAGCTGAATGCATGGCCGCTTGCCAACACCGTTCATTCTTTCGGCATGTAGATGGCCCCGGAAGCCTTATGTAAGATAAAATTTTCCGTTTTCTTGGCCCTTCTTTCAAAATTAGGGTTAAGATTTTATAAATTTTGAAATTGATAGAAATATTATTTTTGAGATAAGGTTTAATTTTTGTATGAACATATTTTGTTTGTTCAATTTCGTCATAGGTTAATCTCATAGAGGGTTCCCCTTTAAAGTTTTTTCCTAATAACTGATCAAGTTTATATTTAAAATTATAATCTGTCTTGACCCTGCTTTTAACTCTTATATTTTTATTTCTGTAAAGGTCTGCATGATAAAAGGCGGCAATGTCTATTATTTCAATTCGGCTGCATATTTTACAGATAAGTTCCGCTGAATCAACCATGAGTGAAAAAGATCCACCACAGTTTTGGCACGATTTTATATTTTCGTTTGTTCTGCTTTGAATGAAAACAAACTCATTTTTATGGTACCGCTCTATTAATTCTTGTCTTGCCGACAAAGAAAGATATAAAAAGATAATTTGTAACTTATCTTTAAGTTGTGAGCGGTTTAACTCGTCTATATAGTCATTTTCATAGATGCCTCGCAGCCAGACGTGTTTGTGTTTAACATCTAAGGCATTTAATTGAGTCTTGTATTCATTCTTTTCATCCATTTGTCTGACGATAGACAGCTGTTTATTGAAACGTTCAGCTTCAAGTCCCGTCATGGTTATAACTAGAAATAAAAAATGTTCAATAAGTAAACGAAGCTTCTAGAACATACCGAAGTGTCCAAGGCCTTGCTCTATATATATTGTTTTCCTTTCGATATTTGTAGATTAAACCCAGAGTTTACTCTTTCAAATATGACTTGGACACGTCTGCAAGACGATTTAATTTTTTTTTAACTCAACTTTGACTTCTTTGCGAAGTTCTTCTCTGATCTTGTCAAGATCTAGCGCTTGAGGTTGGCCACCCTGTGTGGCCTTTGTTTCACCAGAGCGGATCTCGTTTTTCAGTTTGTTATATTTTTCAACCTCCTTTATGATTATCGTAAACTCTGGATCGTTGATGTTATTGTCAGTTAAAGCCTTTGAGACCATCTCATAGACAGAGTTCCGCTTGGCAACAGCGAGCGTGTAGATTTTCTCGTGTTTCGCGATCTTTCGTTCAAATTTCTTGCTGAACACGGTGAGGACCGCGGAGGAAGCCCCTGTAACCGCCGCCACACCAGCAAGGGCAGGACTGGCCACAATTCCAACTCCGGATAATGCTGTCGCGAAAGTAGCTGATGATATGCCTGTCGAAACCAAACCAAGACCCACAGCCGTTGTGTGAAGAATCGTGTGGGCCCGTTTGTATTTTTTTGCGACCTGGCGATAGTGGTCGGCTTCTTTCTCAAGCTCTTTCTGCAAGTCTGTTATTTTCTTGGGCCGGAAGTCTTCACCGTTGGATAAGACTGGGTAAAGCGATTGAGTCTCACTGTAATCCGGTGCCGATGGCAACACATTAGCCGAGCTCATGGTTGTGTATACATATTAATTTATTTCAACTTCAAATTCAAGAGGCATGTTATTGAAATCAAAAAGGTCATTGTTCTCATCCCTCACAGACAGTGTTATGCTGTTTACATAATCGCCAGACGAGACGTCACGCAAGATGTTCTGCTGTGTTGATTCATAGAAAACTTTCTCATATGGCTTTCCGCGAAGATCAAATCGAGCCAAGACTGTCGAAGGCTTGCCGTTGAACAGGTTCTGTTCTTTATCAACCAGATCGCAGTGGATAAAGTAAATGCTTGGTGAGTCGAATGTTTTACTGGTTATATGTGGAGGCGTTTGTAGGCCCTTGCCAAATAATAATCTGATATTATTGGAAAGACCTATTACATATTCACCTCCTGGGTTCAAAATCGCCATAGCACCAAGAGGAGAATACGATTCCACTGTAAGGTCTATAACCCGTTCTTCGTATTTGTCAACTATCGTTTTTGCTAAACTACTAGGAGTGTAAAAACTAGGCTCAATGTTGATTATAGTTGGTTGAGCCTCCGAGCCTGTTATTTTGACAGATATTTGTCCTCTTTGTTTCAAATTATGCCACGAATTGCAAATCGAACAAGAGACGAGCCGGATATAGCTCGGTTTCTTAAGAGGGTGATCGAAGTAGATGGTGTGAGGGTTCGAAGATGTGACGATTGTTAACACAACCATTGTGTATATATTTAAATTATATTTATACAAGCATGTTTGGCAGGCGCACTGGTGGATTTAATCCTGGTTCAAACCTTGGTCTAGACATTGGCGGGCACGATTACGGGCCCTCACCCCCGTTTTTTCCTCGCCCCCAAAACCCCCTCTATCCAGAACAAAGATATATCAGTAAAAAAACCTCCCACAGTAAATCCGCAACTGGCTTGGCTGAGTTCTCCGGAGGCCGCAAAACTTTCTACAGCCGCCAAAGCGAAGGCAATCTCAGACTTCAAAAGGCGTTTCCCGCACGCCGATATGTCAAGATTTACAACAGAAGTTTCTTTCGATGAAAATCACAAAGCCTCAGCAGTAGTTCTTTTTCCCGAGGGGCACGGCTCCTGGGCTATGCCCTCAGACATACCACACAAGAATTGGACACAAGCCCTGAAAGACGCGCTTGGTTTAGGGTATATTGGCGGTTTCCCCTATCAGTTGACGTTAAACCGAAACACACAAAAATCAATCCCTGCTGTTGATTTCTCCACCTTAATCGACAAAGACATGATGATCGGCTCTGTCTTGAATGACGAAGCGCAAAAGATCTATGTCACGCCAACTGATTATTTCACAACAAAATACAGAAAAATTTTCAGAGACACACAGATTACGTTCACAACCGCGAAGTATGGGAGAAAGTGGCTTTGCGGGCCGCATATGAGTTTCTGGCCGCAACAACTGACCTTCGCCCTGTGGTGTGCAACAACCGGCTGCGGGATCTCGCGTGACCTTCTGTTTGATAAGAACTCTCTTCTCTCCCTAACCCCGCAGCTCCGGTCATTTTACAGGTTTCACGTCTATTTCACAACAAGACGAATACTCTACAAGCTGGGTGGGGAACAGAGTGTGAGTGCTTTGCCAGACGACCCTACATTCAACCAGAAAGACAACAAGTTCAACATCGACGCATACAAGAAGATTTGCCAAGAGTTCGGTGTAGACCCCAGTTCTGACTTCCGTTTCGCATACGGCAAAAACCACGGCCTTGGCAATGTGTACATTTGGGTTGCATATGATGGGCCCAGTTCTACTAATTATAACTATCCTGATCCCGATCTAGCCCTGTTTGATGACGAGCGCATCACAGACAGAAAAGACCCAAACTATCGCGCAAACGGCATATACTTCGTTCGTAACGACCAGGGCGCTGTTAGTCAGTTCGAGCACTTTGTGCCAAATTATGCACAAGGGCTAACACAGCCAGGGCTCGCGCGTATAAATCAGTCAATCGAGGCCTTTGTGTATTGCATTCTGGGTGCACAAGCAAACACTCGCAGCAGCATTATTGGGAGTGGAGGCCGGGCGTTCGAAACGCAGAGTCTTCTTAACACTCTTAGAGGACGCCGTAAGGCTGAACGACATATCTAAGAGCGTACAGCATTATCAGCAGGCCATTCAAGCAACGAAAGTATGGCTAAACTTTGTAGTTGCCCCTGGGAGCTGGCTGATGCCGTCACGCATGGTTATCAACACAGAGAGCGTGGTGGGGTACAATAACAATCTTATGCAGGCAACTCAAGGGATGAAGCTTGGTGTTAACAATGATGTCAATCTTGCCACAAAAAAAGCCTCCCTTCGCCCCATGGACGGAGGGCCGACAAAGATTAATCCACCAAACAGCCACCCATCGAACCCGATACACAAACAGGCGACACAGGCACAGGGCATCGCGCCCAAACCAACGGCCACACCAACACCACAACCAACCCCCACGCCAGCCACAACACCATCCCCAACACAAGAGACTAAGATCGAGCCGCATCACGTAAACAAGGCGCTCATTGCTGGGGGCGCTCTTGCTTTAGCAGGCTTGTTTATCTGGATGCGTTAACGCTTGCGCTTGATTGTCTTTTCAACCAAGAAAGCCACAACGGCAAGGATCAGTAGCCAGGCGTGCTCGCCAAGAAAGGATAAAACCTGGCCGGCCGCTTTGAAGATAAAGCTCACGATCGAGCCGATCATGCCTGGCAGGGCGTTGGCTGCTTTTTTGCCAAGCTCTTTAAGCCCATTTCCAATAGCCTTGGTGGCCTTTGCCAGGCCATTCAAGGTGGTGAGTACCACAGCACCTATGACAATACCGGCAGCCAGAACAACTGCTTGAAGGGTCCAACCATATTTCTTGAAGATATTTTTGACCCTCTCTCGAAGAGGCAAGGCTTCTTCTCTTTCCTGAACTTGTGTTCTTAGTCTTGCCAGTTCTTCTTCTCGCTCAGCAACTCGGGCTTCTGCAGCTTCTCTGTCAGAGGGAGAAGTGTTTTTATCCTCTATCACGCGCTTGTCTTCCTCGTTTTGTCGTACAAGCTCGGCCTCTTGTTCGTTTAACTCATCCAGCGGCTTGGTGGAGTTCAGTCTTGCTTCAACAGCATTTCTTTCTCTTGTTTTCGCAGAAAGTTGTGTTCTTAGTTTGTCAACCTTTGCCTGCTCTTGGTCTCGTTGTTTTTGTATTTTTTGAATGGCGCCTAATTCTTTTTTCTGGTTTTCAAGATCGCCTTGAAGATTTTTCTTTAGTTGTTTTAACCGATCTAGCTCGGTTTGACTCTCAACGCTTGAACCGTGTTCCTGATCCAGAGCATCAATCCTAGCTTGAGTTTCTTCGATTCTCCCCCTGAGGTTTTGAACCTCACTTGCTGCTTGTTGACGTGCTACAGAAACCCTTTCCGCCTCCTTTAGTTGTTTCTCTGCCTCCTTCAACCTTTCTCTTTCTTCTCTTATAGCTGTATTGTCTTGAACGATTTTTTCTTCTGCAGACTGACCAAGAGCAAATTTTATTTCTTGTGAAAGATTTGGGTTTACTCTTGCACGGTTAGTTAATCTTTCTTTTGTGTAGAGAGAGTATGCTTTTTTGCCAACACCGCTTTTTTTGACCATTAATCTATTAGATTTGGGGTCAAAATAAGCATCAAGTTCTATTGCATTAGCATCTGGATATAAGGACTTGAGAAAATTCCAGGCCCGTTCTCTGCCAGACTCTGCAAGAAGAGGGTAAGTTTCATCTAAGCCGCTCTGTTCGTGAGGCAGTGTATGCATTTCATGTTGTTCACCGCCATGATATGGGGTTGATGTGCCGCCCGGTTGAAAGGGAGTTGTTGTGTCAACTTCTTCTTCGTCATCGTCATCGCCATCGTAGTCTATGTTCCAGTCAAGCCCGGTGTTTTCGTTCTCGCCAGGTATATCATAACCTCCTTCTGCCATGATGATATATAAATATAAAATTTATATATACTCTGGCTATGGCTGTGCAACCAAACCTCCTCCCAACGAACGCAGAGAAGATTCTTGGGGCAATGAAAGCAGAGCGCACCGTAAAGCGCATCACATTTGATCGCTCTACAGCCCAGCCTGGCGAGACCCTGTACGTTACGGTGCCCAAGCTCAACGAACATGAGGTTATCGTGTCGGGCTCGCTTGCCTTGATCTTTAACATCGACCTTTCCGGCGGCCACGCAAACAGCTCTATTGTACAAAATGTCTCCAGAGCACTAGTTGACAGGCTTGTTGTCAAGTTTGCCGCCACCACTGTCCAGGACACCGTCGGGTACGATATTTACAAGATCTTTGAGGACCTCTTCCTCTCTGTCGACAAGCGTGAAAACATGATTTCAGAGGGCATCCAGAGTGTTGACTTGTGCAAGATTCGCTCTAATTCCGGCGACAAGAAGACCTCTAGCGTGGATGTGGAAAACAAGCTGGAGACCATTTACAAAAACAAATACCGCATCAATCTGGATCACCAGATTCTAACAGACCACGGCGTCATGTACCCGCAGGCCCTCTACAACGATTTGACATTCGAGATTACGCTCGCCCAGGCTTCTCAAGTTGTTAAGGGTTCGGATACAAGCCAGCTTGTCTACAAGTTGACAAATATCCAGCTTGAGTACGAAACAATCCGAAGTAAGCAGCTGGCTGACGAGGCAACACGTGTATACTCTAGCGGGAAGGAGTTTACCTACGACCATATCATGCGAGAGGAAGTGGTCCCCTTCTCGAAGGGTTCAGACGCCCGGCTGAATCTAAGGGTGAACCCTCAGCGCAGGTCACCGAAAGCCATCCTTCTGCTATTCATAAAGCCATACACGGCTGGAGCCAGGGACTCAGAAAAATACTTCAATCCAGACATTACCAAGGTGAATGTTACCATAAACGGCTCACCCAACAGGATTTACAACGAAGGCATCAACGGGACAGACATGTGGAACGAGGTCAGTCGCCTCTTCAAAAAGAGTGGTGACGGCGGGCCCAACATGAATCTGACCAAATATCTCACGGGAAACAAGTTCGGTCTTCTTATCGACCTTCGGTCCATGGCTGATACAACCCTTCACGGTAACGGCCAACGCCTTGTCAACACAAAGGACGGCGTACATCTTGAGATCGAAAGAGCACCCTCCGGCTCGGGAAACGTGCACTGCCACATCTACACCATCAGCGACTCGCAGATGAACATTATGGACAGTCAGCTGCAAGCTGTTCAGTATTAAATATAGATGGACCCCCAAAAGCTGCCCTTCAATGCCCTAATCATAGGGCCGACTAACTCTGGCAAAACACAATATCTTCTGAATCAGCTACGCGGGCCCTTCAGGGGCAAGTTTGACTATATTGTTCTCTTCTGCCCAACATTTGTCCGCAACAAGACCTACGACGGTTTCGTGGACAAGGATCCACGCATTTTCGTGATAGTCTGTCAGCAGAATGAGATTGAAAAATGGTTAATTCTAGCCAGTTATCACTTCGAAGGGACAAACACTCTCTTTGTACTCGATGACTGTGCTGCTTCGGAGGATTTGACAGGTCGCAAGGGTCAACTTGTGAAACTTGGCTTCAGTGCTCGCCACGACGGCTTGTCAGTGTGGGTGATAACCCAACAGGTAACCAGCATTGTGAAACCTTTTAGGGACAACATTGCGGCGGTTGTGCTTTTTTACACCCCATCAAGAAAAACAACGAAGTTCATCTTTGAGGACTATGCAGGCGAGGATCTTGAACATCAAGAGTACAAAGAGTTGATTGCAAAATTAAAGAGACACGCGTTTTCTCACCTAGTCTTCTCTATGCGACGCCCATATGGGATTGAAGTGAAAATGTGAAAACACAATATATACTCTGGGCCATGAATACCTCCACCAGTCTCCACAAGCTCACAGTCTTTTCATAGCTTCTTGGTGAATTACAGAGCAGGACGGAAGAGATGCAAATCCAGGAAATCAAAGCCGCTGGCGAGGACGATCTGCGCCTCATGCTTCTTAGCCGATATCCTTTGAAAGTCGTTAAAATGCCAGACACAATGGCTTCACTCATACGGGAGATTGAAAATATCTTACCTGATATCAAGAAAATAATTGAGAATTAATATATACACGATGGCAACAAACCCTGGAGACGAGGTCGCACTGAAGGAAGTCATACAGATGCTGGAGTCAGGCCCTGATAGCTCCTTACCGTCGGCGATTCCTGAAGTCTTAACAGGTCAAGACACTCAGGCTCAACGTGAGAAACTGGCAGTCCTTGTTTCAACAGGCAAATCAAAAGAAGCCATTGGTGTACAGCTAACACACGAGCAGGTTAAGCGACTGACAGATAAGGAGGTTGAAAAATTCTACAAAAGATATGAAGCCTACGTCGGCAACAAGACGACCGAGTCTCTGATTGACAGCTTCATAATGCTCGTAACCAAAGGCGTTGGCTTGGCTGTTGATATTGACGACGTGAAGGAGTTGCAGAAAGAACTCAAAAATGACTACATGATTCAACATGAATTGTCATCTCTTGCTGGAGGCCTTGCACTGCGATGTGGGCGATTCTTGGCCTTGGCCAATGCTGCTTTGATCACTACAAAACACATCGACTTCAAAAAGGAGCCCCCTCAACCTGCTCCACCCGTTCACCCAAGCAGGGACAGTGAAGGTTACCCACTGGAGGGCTTTGATGAAGTTGATGCACCACGAAGGAACCATGAAGGAACCACGAAGGAACCATGAAGGAACCATGAAGGAACCATGAAGGAACCACGAAGGAATCTTGTAGGTTTTAAAATAAAATATGTACACGATGGCACAACCGCTTGAGGCGATCCCTGAAGAAAAAGTCGCTCCAACACCCACGCACGTTACCTCTGATACCCCAAAGACTGCTCCAGCAAAACACCCTGGCCGTGTTGCTTCTGGAAAAGCCCTGGCTGAACGAAACCGTCTGGCAAGAAAGGCAAAAAAAGAAGCTAGCCAGGCAAACCAGGCAAACGAGCCTGCCCCAAACCAGGCGCCCCAAAAGTCGACAAAGGCAGAATCAAGCAGCAACACTGTTCTCATCCTTGGTGTTGGAGATTTGATTGTCTCCGCTTTGGGTGTCTATTACCAGCACGAGGCCATTATGAATGCACTTGGGCGCAACAAGACACCACCCCCAGCAGCAGATGCCCCTCCACTAGCAGCAGAGGCCCCTCCACCAACACAGAGGCCACCGAGACGAAGACTTCGAGAGATGGAATAAACAAGTTTATAATATACACCATGCTGACTCACGACTTGATCAACTTTCTCGGCTGGGCTGCCTTCACTTATCTTTGGCTTGAAAATAATCTCACCTTTTTCGGAACAATTATTGATGAAATTGCTGCACGCGATGAAAGGATAAGACAACAGGCAATTGAGGAGTACGAAGCCGAGAGTGAAGTAGAGAGTGAAGACGAGGAATAAAAACATAAATATACACCACGTCTGACAACAAGCTCGTGAAATCTGTTCTTGATGCTGCCACAATCACTGGCCTTGTCGCTGGTATTGGCTGGATTGGCAAGAAAATCATCAAAGAAAACCTCACAGGCGACCCCAGCGCGAACCCGATGAATTACGTCAAGTTCACAGCTGTCATGACTGGGAGCATCGCGCTCAAGAAATACCTCGAGGACCAGAAAATCCTCCCTTCCACGATGTAATTATATACAAGATGGCCTCAATCGCTATCATGGTTGGTGGAGCAATTCTCAATGCGGCCGCTTTCACTGGCGGCAATTATCTTGCAAAATACTTGTCTGGCGATAACGGCCAAGCTGCAATGGATGAAAAGATCAGACACGATAAAGCGTTAGAAGCCTATCAAGCGGCCTACGCCAAATACCAGAAAGACCGCACAAAGCTCCTCGACTGGATTGCAACCAATGATCGGATCAAAGATCAAGCGAAAAAGAACTTCTCCAGAACTGACCAAGCTCTAGTGCTCTACAATCAAACACATCGGGAGCAGCAAATTACACTCCCCAAAGAGCCAGAGTTCTCTGACTTCTATAAGCCAGGCCCTCAGCAGAAGCAAGGTGAACTCTTGTTTATCGGCACTGGCGCACTCGCCCTTGGTTATGCAGCGTTTCGCTTTCTGTAAACACATATATATGGAGGCGAAACTCTCAAAAATCTATTACGGACCCAAAGGCTATTGGAAAGGACTTGCCGCTGTGAAAAAGCTAGCTGCAGCAGCCAAGGTCTCAGAAGATGTAGCCAAAAGGTGGCTCGTCAAACAAGCCCTTTGGCAAATATATCTCCCTGCGCCACGCCACATCCCTAGGCCTAAGTTTGATGTCTTCACGCCCAATTCAGTGCATCAAGCGGATCTACTTTTTTTGCCACACGACAAACTACCTCACGGGAGAAAGGTTTACAAATATGCTTTGACAGTTGTTGATGTAGCAAGCCGTTACAAAGCCGCAGAGCCCTTGACCTCGAAAGAGTCTGATGAAGTTTCGAAAGCGCTGGCCCGGGTATATAGGCGCGGGCCTTTGAAATGGCCAAAACTGCTGCAAGTCGACCCGGGGACAGAGTTTATGGGAGCTGTGACTAAAGAGACTGGGGCCCATAAAACAACCATTCGCCGTGGGCGCGTTGATATCCACAGAGACCAAGGGATTGTTGAAAGATTCAACAGAACCCTGGCTGAACGATTATTTGGTTACCAGTACGCAGTTGAAATGAATCTCCCCTCTGGTCGTTCGACAGCATGGGTCAAAAGGCTGCCAGATGTTATCTCAGCCTTGAACAATGAAGAAACAAGATTGACTGGCAAGAAGCCCGCTCAAGCAATCAAAGAGAAAGCCACCTCAGTTAAGCCCGCGACACCATATGCTAGGCCTGTAGGATTCTCCGAAAAGAAGCTCCCTCATGGAGTCCACGTGAGATATCTGTATTACCCCGGTGAGCTTGAGGGTGGTGGCAGGCGGGCGACGGATCCGATCTGGTCTTTGAAAGTCTACAACATCGAGAAGGCTGTCACCAAGCCAGAGGCGCCTGTCGTGTATTATCTGTATGACGGGCCCAAGCGTGGGTTTGTGCGTGAAGAGTTGATGGTTGTGCCGGCGGGTACTCAGTTGCCCCCAGCTGGGTTGTGAAACTCGATTGGCTCTGTGTGGATGCCGTCTGGTAGCACCCAGCGCTTGTCGTAGTAGGCGCTGAGGCCCAGCTTACGCTGTTCGTACGTGTACATGGCCCCGTTGTGCATTCGAAAGCCCCTGTTGGTGGCCATGTCTTTGAACCCATCGAGGGCTCGCTCGTATCTTTGCCAGTGGAGCTCGTTTTGACGCTTGTTGACACCCTTGGAGGACATCTTGGCCTGTCCGCTAAGCTCGTCTTCAACGTAGTAACACTTGCTGCACAGAGCGATGGCTCGTGTGCCTTCTTTTTCAAGCTTGAACAGGCCAGGCTCTCTATTGCTCCACTTGTCCCAGGAGAGCCACTTGTTTTTCTCCCTTTCGAACTGTTTGCGAAGTTCTGGTCGAACTGCTTCTTCGAGAGTGTCGTATGAAAGGGCGAAGTACATGCTGTCCGTGTCCATCTGGATGAGCTCGAAGTCACGCCTGTCAAGATAGTGATCAAGGAACTCGTAGTAGAACTGCAGCATGCGCAACTTAGCAAGTTGATAAACAACGATGCCGACTTGAAAGGGCCGGTTTATGGTGACCTTGTTTTTGCGTAACTCGAGCTTGTATGAGCCCCCGATGTCTTCGAGATCTTCAAACCAGGCTGAGCGCAGGTGTTTGTCGACAGTGTCTTCGTCGTTGGTGTACACAACTCTTGTCTGTCGCTCAACAGCTTCGATGAACTTGCCGTAAGCCGAGTTGCCCAGAAGCTTGAACACTTCTGCGAGCAAGGCTTTCTCTTTGTCAGCATCACCTTTCTTTCGGTTGTTTGCAACCTCCTGGACGAACCAGTCGAAGATCTTGATAGGTGTGTAGTCGATCGTGCGGTAAACAGCGGTTATGTGGAGTCCGTGGTTGTAAAGCCACTCTAGCACTGGGGCGTAAAGCAGCACCTTTTTTGCTTGAAGCACGCCTAGCAACTTCTTTTGCCCGGGCAAGTGGGTTCTGTTGCTTTTAGCGAGGTAATCCTTCATGTGCTGAGGGACGTCCTCTTCGCCCACGCTGCGGTTTACAAAGAGCGGAGGAAACTCTTCGAAGTGCTCCCACAAGTCCTGAGGGACTTCAATATCGACCTCGGCAAAGCCGAACCACTGTTTCGTGCACAACTTGAGCCAGAAGTCTCTTGCGGCCTCTACTGGATCTTCGTACTGCACGACTTTCTCTTTACCACAAGGCATTTCCTGCATCATGGTGCTAGGGTAAAGAGAATTCGCATCGAAGCCTAGAATACGCTTGACGACGATGCAAGCTAAGTCGTATTTGTGTGAGCGGATGCGGGTTTCGCCACGCACGTGTTTACGTGTGAACACCAAGCTAGGGCCTCCAACCACAGCCTCTTTAAGCATTGCATAGGCTTTGGCACTTGGGGCAAATAGTGGGGGTCGGTTATGGCCTCTCAGGGTTCCTCTCAGGATGTATTGCATCGAAACACCAGGCAACGAAACAGCGTCTTTGAAAATGTCATCCCCGAGCTTGGTGTAAAACGCTTTCATTTTCTCGAGGGTTTCGAGAAAAGGAGTAACATCGAGGTTGTTGTAATACTCAAGCCAGTCTCCGAAGGTCTTCATGCCGCGCTCTTTGAAAACCTGCTCGCATGGTTTGTACTCCTCTGGAGAAAGAACAAAGGAGTTTCGGAGTTGTGAGTACCAGCACCAGTATGGCGGAAGCCCCTTGTAGTCAAGTTTGTCAGCACTGTCAAACCATTCGTACGGGAGCCAGGACTTTGTCTGTTTCGCCCCATACGTCTTTACCCATTTGTCGTAATTGATGCCTGGGGAAAGATAGTTTGTGACATCGAGGAACTTGAAGGAGGGCGTGTTGATGAACATGATTTGTCTCTGTTTCTCCCCTGCAAAGACGCCGTGTTCTTGCCCGAGATAAGAAACAAAGTGTTTTCTGATAAGGTGCAGATCATATCGGCCTGAATTGAAGCCAACCACTGGGACCTGTTCACACCATTGCTTGATGAGTTTTTGTTGGTCTTCCGTTAACCCCTCAAGATCCGGCGGCATGTATTTTTGAGCTATATCATCTCGGATCGCATTGCCACGGCGCTCCAGAGATTGATAAAACAGCCGGATAAGCTCTTGGGGATCTTTAGAGCAAATGTACTCTGGCTCAGGCTCCAACGTATCTGCAATGGAGACTGAGATAGGCACATGCTCGCTTTCGTAAGAGAGATCCCTGGTCGGCTGACTTGCCTTGGTCTTGTCTTGATAGGCTTCGAAGTCGTAGACGATAGCGTGTGGATACGTTTCATTTCTTTTAGGGGGGATTCGATCGTGCCACCAAGGAGCAGGACGCTCATGCTCCCACCGCTCAACTAGATTATAACCGAGCATCGTGCGGATCTCGTGACTGATTTGCGCAGTTCTTAAGAAGGCTTGCTCCCTTGTGATTGGGTTGCCTTGCCTGTCGTTTTTGATCGCTTCGTTTCTTTGTTTCGGTGAGGAGAAACACTTGCGGCAACCGTGCCAGTGACAGCCATGAAACTGGAACACAGTGTTGCTCTCTGGGTGATAGCCATCAACCTTGTAGCCACCAATGGCGTGCTCGCCGCCGTGGCCACATCTGTGGTGGTGGATATGGATGCCCCTTTGTCGGGCCTCATATTCAAGCCAACAGGTTGCTCTGATGCCAAAATTGGCTTCTGGATAAAAGGCCTTTTCGAAAGCTGACTCCGGGGCAAGGATCTGATTTCCGGGGCAGGAAATATTAGTTTGCCCGCGAGTGCACGTCTTGGCGTGGCGCGCTAGGTTACAGGCTTTTGTGAACCTTGCCAAACAATCGCCACAAGTATAGTTGTTTGTGACTTTGTTTATGTCAGTGATCAAGAAAGCATGTGCGTTGTAGATACCGATAGTCATCGTAGGGGTGCCAACTTTGTCGTAGCGCGAAGGTGTGTAACTCAAAACAAAGTTGCCGTCATCTGTAACAGTGTAAGCAGCAATCCCTTGTCTAAAGTGCCTTTCAAGCAAGTGAAACTTTTGTAAAGTAACAACATTGCCATTAGGGCAACCTCTACGGTGAAGAGCAAAGAAGCTTTGCGCTAATGCTCTGGCTTTGCGAGTGTTATCCCTTTTATGAGCGCCTTGATGAACAGCCAAACACCGAAAGAGGCAAAGATCGTCGTTGTAGTTGTCAAGAGAGATTACTTCTCTTTTGTTACGAAGCCAGTCGGGCAACTTGCCAAGACCGATTTGCAAAGGTTGTCGATCTAAAATCGCTTTGGCCTCAACAAAGACAACGCTTTCGAAAACCCATTTCGTATCAGGCCTGTTGATTTTTTCACCTTGAAGACGAAGCTCTTCTTGTTGTTGCAACCATCGTTTCGTTTGATAGTTTAGAAAACCAAGGGCTGCTGGTGTTTGTATAGTAAACGATGGATTCACCGGTTTCGATGTTTCGCAGCTTGTAGGCCCAGGTAAGTTTAACTTTATGCCTTGTGCGAACAGATTGTTTGATTTTGTTCATCATTTGGGGTACAAGAGGTCTTGTTAGCCCCTGAGTAAAGCGCCAGTTTATTGTTCTCTGTCTTCGTCCCGGTCTGCCTTGTTCGCCCTGTTCACCGCGATCATATAGTTCAACAACCCGATTAGGCATCAGAAAGCCCCCTATACGCTCTCGATCTAAAGGGTCAAACTTTGCGAAGTTCTCGTTGCGAGGAACCCTCAAAAGCGGTTTTCTTTCTTGAGCATCGAGCCAAGCGATAAGCTCGCGCTGAGGAATATTATCGAAAACGTCACGCTCGTTGTTCATGGGGCTCGCCATATATATGGGTTTTGTCAGATACATAGGGGACCCCTTTGTTCAATTGGTAATAACGCAACGCCAGTGGTTCAAATAACGGTTTATAAGGGTCTGTAACAGCTTAAAAATATAGAGGCCCGGAGTAGTATAAGGGGAGTCAGCTCAAATGCGGTTTTTTTCTGAATGCCCAAAATAAGCCGACAAACACCCGAATTACCGCCACCAGGACGACTAAAAGGAGTCCTGGGGGCGGTAATTCGGGTGTTGGCGGCTTATTTTGGGCATTCAGAAAAAAACCGCATTTGACTGACTCCCCTTATACTACTGATGGAAGGAGCGAGTGAGTGAGTGAGTGAGTGAGTGAGTGAGTGAGTGAGTGAGTGAATTTTATTTAAACACCCTTGCCGATAACCTGTTCATCATGCTTTCACGTATACACGGGTTTAAAAGTAAGACTACACTGCATTCACTAGATTCAGTAGCTGACACTTAAGCTCGACCCGGAGCTCGATCGCTAAGTCTATAAAACACAGAACTTGCCAAAGCAAAAATCCCACAGGAATAAGCGGCGAACACAATATCAAACGGTCCTATCCATCCATGAACGCCTTGAATTGTCTTGAAAGTGTGCAGTTGTACGCAGTAGTTCTTTATCTTGCTTCTTGAGTCAACACACGGAGAGATTTTACGGTATGTATTTCATGGCCGAAAGCCATATAGTCGTCGATATAGACTTAAATATGCGTGTATAAATTTGCATGCGCTAATGTGACACGAAAAAAAAAACAAGAAAAGTCAACGCCGGATTTATAACTCGTGTGCTTCGCCACGAGTAAAAAAAAACCTTGTAGGAATGACCAATTTGTTCGCAATACAGACCTCACGCCAGCTTGATTCGATATTTAAATATAATTTGTTTCCAACGCAATATTAAGGAGGCTCGTACCCCGGGGCTCGTACCCATTTCTCAAGTCCACGCCCTTTCAATTTTAATCGGCTATATCTTTTGTTGTAGCGCATGAAAAGACAAGCCACTTTGCATGCAAACGCACAACACATTGAACTTTATGGGAGTATGGGATTGTTTACATTGGTACTTCCATGGCAAGAGAATGTTGACCCTCGGAAATTCATAAGTCGCGGAGTTTCTCTAGACCAAGATAATTTTTTTGTAAATCCCGCTAGTGGACTAATTAATTAGGCCATGGGCTTCCATTGGAAAAAGTTTAAAAGAAATGCATGAGAGCGTTTTGAAAATATAACGCGGTCAATTTTTTTCATGGAAAAAAAATGACTATTCTATAAGCCGTCTTTCTAAATTCCCAAACTATGCTTTAAAACTCCTTTAGAAGCGATTTTTTTTTGCATTGACATTTAGATATTGACCTCATCTAGAAATAAAGAAAATTCAAGAGCAATCGGCCTCCCCGATCTCGTATTTTCCCATCTAGTAGTTTTCATGGGGTTTTGTTGCTCGCATAAGTACAAAAGCTACTGTCTCCACTTTTTTAGTCGCGGCTTAAAAATTCCGCGATGGATTTTTTCTAAATTGGTTCATGGGAATTTTAATGGTTTTAAGGCTGAGAAATAAATATAAACGTCCCGCGACCTTACTTGGCGCTTCACTTCACACTGGCCAGTTCTTGTTCAAATTCCCGTTTAAGCAGTGTGACTATGCTTCATGTGTTCGTTTCTACACTTTTTTTAATGCAGCATTATCACGGCTCATTGCTTATTTGACACTTTGCAACGCTTCAATTCATCTAGGTTATTCGAGTAGTGCAACGCCATCGTTTCGTCGCGAAGTCTTTGTTGTCTACTACGCTGTGTTGGAAAATGGTAAACAATACTACTAATATATATAGATAGCCCAAGCCTAACAGCGTCGCACTTTGAACAAGCTTAACTAAGGTGAAACTTAACTAAGGTGAAAGGTTGGAAGCACAAGAATTAAGATTGACGAAGGGGCTATTTTCAATTTTAGCAATTCGCAAAAACAGTATTACGCGACTGTCTGCACAGTACATTTTTATAGACCGTACAAAAGTTCACAAAAACAACTTTTCTCTGTCTAGAATAACTAGTACCACTAGTTTCCGAATAAAATACAGTTTTTGTTTGTCAAAAATTGCCCGAGAAACTGATTTGAAAATCAAAAATTGCAAAACTACACAAACATATTTGCATAAGGCGATGCGAGTGAAGATAGAACTGTACTATAAAATCAAAGTCTTGTTTTGTTTACATAAAATCGCTTTTTTCTATCTAATGAATGAACAAACATAAAAATGGACAACACAATCTTCTTTCGAAAAAATTTATTCAAATCTCCATTAGTTTACGTTTAAAAACAAAACGCGTACCATTTAATTATAGCTCATCGAGTTCAAGCTTTCTTCTGTCAAATGCAGACTTTACCATTATTTCTACTTCAATTTGCAATATGCAGTTCACAGCTTAAAGATAATTAATTTGAAAAATACTTATAAAAACTGTTTATAGTCAATCGATTTGTAAAAAAAGTATTACTTGGAGGTGGAAACAAGTAGTTGTATAATAAACGAGTCTGCATTTGACGTCACCTAATTAGCATTTAGTAAATTCAAATCTCTATAACTCACAAATGCGACGTTAAAAACAAGAAATATTTCACTGTTCGACTTTTCAATGTACATGGAGTTGATTAAAGAAACAAAAAATTAGGGTTTAGGTGCACTTTAAGTACCTCGCTTGCTTGGAAATTCAAATCTCCGCTTCTGGTTCTGAAATCCGTAGAAAACAACCATCTCCCGCATTGATAAAAACGTAAATACATGAAGTTCCTCGAAGCAAGATTTTATCCCTGAAAGCTCGTCTTTTTCCACTAAAGCGGCTTCTCAGTATCCCTTAATTAGTATCCTTGTCTTGAGTAGCAAACCGCGAAATATTCAGGGAAATAACGCCCTTAATTGAAACGATTTTCTCCGCTTAGTAAATTCACAGCAAAACATCGAAGTGTTTTTCTAGCTGACGTGACATTCGGCCGTGTAACCGCGCGAAAAACAAAGCCTCGCTTTGGTTTCAACATGACGTCGTACGCGCATGTTTTGCGACGTCATACGCGCCCGCGAGCTAGTCCTGCGCGACGGCGGAGCTGCAGTAGTCCGGTCCTGCGCGACGGCGGGCGGAGGGCGGGCACACGCGCGCCCGCGAAACATTCCGCTAGCCATGACCATGAAAAATGACGGCATGGTTCTATGAGTATGGGGCTGCGCAGCCAGGCCTTCGGCCTGGCAAGTGCTCCGCTAAAAAGAGAAAGTAAAATCCTACCTGGTCGTTATTTTCACTCAGCCTGATTTTCTTTGCTGTATTCAATTTATTCTGCAAAAGCGGTATCGCAGCCTTTCTCTTTTTGGTACTATAAAACGTTCGCGACGAAACGATGGCGTTTATACATTACTCGAATAACCTACAGTAGTTGAATTGAAGTGCTGCAAAATCACTAAAGTGTCAAAGAAGCAATGGGCCGTGATAATGCTGCATGAAAAAAGTAGAAACGAACATATGAAACACACGCTCTTAAACTGGAATTTGAACAAGTACTGGCCAGTGCGCCAAGGTCGCGGGACGTTTATGTTTATTTCGCAGCCTTAAAACCCCTCTTCTATGCCAAAATGCTTAACACTAATTAAACTTTCCATGAATAAATTTAGAAAAGAAAACCATCTCGGAATTTTTAAACCGGGACTAAAAAAGTGGAGTCAGTAGCTTTTGTACTTATGCGAGCTACAGAACCCCCTGAAAACCAGGCGCGTGGAAGGCGAAGGGTTCGAACGAACCACTTTGAAGTTCAACAATGGCGGACTGAAAATGAAACGCTGATTACTTTGCATTTAAATTATGTGCAGGTGGTCAAACTAGACGAAATGTTAATATAAACGAGTTCTTTGTACCATCTAAGCTCTTACGATGTCTCAACTCCATTTGTGCAATTACATGAGGTGCATTAATATTATGGGAGAGAGTAGGCTCTCCTCCCCCGCCCTGGCTCTAATGCATATCAAATACGATATGCCTATCAATCTAGAGCAGTAGTGAATTTATTCGAAGGCCTTCACCCGAGAAAGATGCAGTTTGACAGCTTATAAGGCCCGGTTCAAACGTCGAACTTCACATGTGCCGAATCTAATGCAAATGACCTTAAGGCTACTTGCAGTACAGGGACGGCGTAACCAGGGGGACTGGTTAAGTTAAGTTAAGTTAAGTTAAATTAAGTTAAGTTAAGTTAGGTCAGGATATATGTATCAAGTGCTATATATATATATATCAAGCTAACAAAATCTATCTGTAAGCACTAAAAATACCTGTCATTTTACACTTGATCAAGATTGTTTTTTTTTCTTTTACGAAATATCTAGTGAAGAATGCTGAAAACTCTAGACTTCAAAAATGTCAGGAGGGGGCATGACCCTAGAAACCCCTAGAGGCTCGCGCCTCTGGCGCGCTCGCTGCATTCACCCTCATTACAAAACCTTCACATAAATACGAACACCCCTTCTGAAGACCCAACTACGCGCCTGAAAACTAATGGGAAATACGCAATCGGGAAGGCCGATTGCTCTTAAATTTTCTTTATTACTAGAAGTAGTCAATATCTAAATGTGAATGCGCTTCTAAAGGAGTTTTAAAGCATAGTTTGGGAATTTAGAAAGACGGCTAACAAACGAGGCATTTTTTTCATGGACAAATTCGGACCGCGTTGTATTTTCAAAACGCTCTCATACAGTTCTTCTTAACTTTGTCCAGTTGAAGCCCATGGTCTAATCAGTTAGTCCACTGACAGGTTTTACATAAAAAAATTCTCTTAATTGGTCTAGTGAAACTCCACGACTTGTGAATTTCAGAGGGTCACCATTCCATTGCCATAAAAGCACCAATGTAAACAAATCCTATACTCCCATAAAGGTCAATGTATTGTATGTTTGCATGCAGTGTCTTGTCTATTTATGCGCTACAACAAAAGATTTTGCTCATTAAAATTGAAAGGGTGTGGACTTGAGAAATGGGTACGAAATCGTTTACAAACAAAACTTGAGTTCATTTAAAATATTTTTGCCTATTTTTATGTTTTTCTTTATTATTAAAGTCGCCGAGATTTCATGGTTAAGGGATAAACGAAAATTTTGCATTTTTTGTTGCAGTGACTGGACTGAAGAGAATACTGATAACAATACTGCATTTGAGCTTTGGTTTCAAAGGTTGTTACAAGAATATTGTCATTCTTGGATGCTGGGGTCGATGAAATAACATCTAATTTGCAAAGTTAATGTTCTGAAAAACTTTTAAATTTATAATCTAATCTTGTTAATGTTCTGAAAAACTTATAAAATTAAAATCGGCGCCGCAGATGCCCGATGCGTCAGTGACGGCAGAGGTTTCAAGACCGGTCTCCCAGTCAGTGCCTGTTACTACCAGAAGTAGAAGAATAGTTAAAAGACCAACCTACTTCGACGATTTCATTGTCTAGGGAGCTGGCCATCCCTGAATGCAGGATAACCGAACAGTGAACATTTCGTACAGTTTTCTATTCTGGAACTCAGTTACCATGTTATGTCAGTTATTATGATGAGATTCTATTTTTAGAATTCGTCTTTCGTTTGTGCTTGTTTTTTGATTTATATTTTCTTGTTAAAACAAGGGAGATGTAACGATGTTATTAGTCCCAGGCTCCCGGGGTCTGTTCGGGGTAAAGTTCCCGGATGGTCTCCCGCGTTCAGTTCTAAAAACTCATGTTGTCAGCGATTAAACGAGTTGTGTTCTTCACGTTCTTTCAAGTTCATTGTCTCACAACCTCGTTATACATTCTTCTGACATGCAATAATGTGCGAGACTGTAATGGTCAACCGAAAATTTAAACCGTTAGGTCATTAGGTGACTTGAATCTCACGTAGGTTTGATTTACACGATTTGTGTTTTCTATAACTTTGCATTTCAGTCAGCGATCGTGTCGGCTACTGAATGAAGTGTTACTTTTCAGACATAATTTTATGTTTCTCCGAAAAAGCACTCAAAACACTCGGGAATCAATACTGTAATGGGTAAAAGACGCCACCAGTTCAAGCTGTTCAAGCTGTGTACAGCTTCTTCATACGAATTAACGTAGAGAAGGCTTCGGGCTAAATACGAACATCGAACTTCGAACATATAACGAGCTTGTTAAACTTAGTTATCTACCCAATTTCTAGCTCTGTTCATGCAATTTTTAACGAAATATCGACTTTCGAAAACTTTTTGCTGGGTGGCGAAAGCAAATGAGCCCTACATTCTTTGTAAACTTTCGAGTTTTTTGAAAACAACATTCCACCCAAAAAAAATGACTCTAGTAGAATATCCGACTCAAATTTTCAGAGAAAACTAATTGTGCTGCATGTTCTTTTAACATTCGAAGTCGATTTTTTAAGAGGCAGTCCGTGTTAATTTCGACCACTCGATTTGGATCGATATTCCTATTTCCTTCAAACTTTCTGCACGAAACAAGGTTTATATAAGATAAATGAAAATACCTTTATTTTGTTTCAAGACTTCATAAAACTCGAGATTTTGAGGCAAATGTGATTGCCTCCGAAACCCTAGAAATGGACCTTTCATCAAGCTGAAAATAGCCCATACTGGAATATTTGGTGCCGAGCGTATATTTATCAGTAGCGGTTTACATTTTTACCAGCAAAGGATGCATCCTATTACTTCACACAAATGGTAAAAGAAAGTCAAACTATTTAGAATTGATCATTTAATAACAACTCAAACAGATCAAAGTCAACAGCCCGTGCAGGAAGACGGCCAAGTCGTGCAGCAAAAATCAAAATTTCGCAAAATTATGACTTACTCTGAAAATCACATGTATTTTTATAAAGAGCACTAGAATAGTGTTATTAAACTGCGGAATAAAATTTAGTTTATCTCTGTTATGCGAAGAGATACGGTTGCCACAACTTTGGACAAATCTGCAATTAGGCGACTCCTGTTGTGTGACAGCGATTTCATCCCAAGCGCACAAATTTCGACTTTTTTTGCCTTTCTCAC
Source organism: Cladopsammia gracilis (assembly GCA_022457155.1). Lineage (NCBI taxonomy): Eukaryota > Metazoa > Cnidaria > Anthozoa > Scleractinia > Dendrophylliidae > Cladopsammia > Cladopsammia gracilis. The sequence continues at coordinate 10,330 of JAJGOT010000811.1, read as the reverse complement.
AAGTTAGAATTTACAAATATGATTTAAAAGCGTATTAAGTTAAAATCATACCTCAAACGTTCCACAATTTTTTCTTCCACGGCGTCATTTTTCAGATTAACTGGCAGCAAATTTGAGAGGGCCGTGTCACGGATGCGTTTTATTTGGTCAAGGTTTTATTCAGCGGAATCCAAGCAGCGGTCATGTTAGCTACAAACCTGAACATCTCCACAAAGTTCCATGAAGTTAGTGTTGTTATTTAAGGTGGCTCCCAACAGTTTCCAGCACTTTAATTTTTAAGACTTAGAATTTGATGGGTCATTATAACCACTCTTTATCAGTTGATGCTATAATCATGGTATTAAACGAATGCCCAATGATTGGTGAACACGTTGTTATCATTCTTTGTGACACAATATTTTACTATAGCAACAGTATAACTTGCTGAAAACACCCTTAATATTAGGTTTAAGTGTTAATAACTCAAAAATGACTCCTTGAACCCCAATTTTTATTGTTGAATTTCGATTGGTAGGATAAAATGCAACTTCTGGCAAAATTTTAAAAAAATTCTGTAGGTGGGGTTCAGCGCCACCTTAAACTTTCGAAGATTTAAGGTGGCTCTGAACCCTAAATACAATTTTTTTAAACTTTTCCAGAAGTTGCATTTTATCCTACTGATCAAAATTCGACAGTACAAAATGGGGTTCACCGAGTCATTTTTAAGTTATTTACACTTAAATGTAAAATTAAGGTTGTTTTCAGCACGTTATACTGTTGCTATAGTAATATATTGTGTCACAAAAATTACAACAACGTGTTCACTAATCATTGGGCATTCATTTGATATCATGATTGTAGCTTCAACTGATAAAGAGTGGTTTTAATGACCCATCAAAACGTAAGTCGTGGAAAGTGCTGAAAACTGTTGGGAGCCACCTTAAACGAACATTCTTCCGACCGAGAACTCACCAGCTACTGATAAAATAAAGAAGTTATATCGAGCCAAAGACGTTTCAAACACCATCGTCCATCTTTTTTTTAATTACCGCTGACCGGAACAGCAATCTGGTCTGATCCGAAATGAGTTCGACTGCTTGAAAAGCAATCCAAGGCGATGTGTTCAAAATAACTGTGACAAAGACATTTCTTTTGTAAATATTCTTTGGACAAGGTGTGCAACAGCTATCGCTTTTATTACAAACGTTCAAGTAGATCAACTGCATGAATAAATAATCTCTACAATTTAGGTAGGTCGTGCAACTCCGCTCCATATTGTCCAGTTGTGGACCCCGTCAAGCATAAGAAACACCTCCCCAGCTGACGTGGTCCATAACTCGGGACTACAGTTCACATTGAGATGTGATGATTTTTCACGCGATGAGACAGTCCTGTTTATTTTGCTATAACACAGGGGCAAAGGAGTCAAATTTGACTTGGCTTGAGAGCAGGCTCTCTTGTTTGGGTTTCCCGGGTTGGCGACAAACAAGCACGCCCACGGGGAGGCCGTTTCGTATAACTCACTTTATACCGGTTATTTCGCGCGAAACCCAAACAAGAGATATTGCTATAACATGAACAAGCAATCATTTCCGCTGCTTTTCAGTCTTTTCCCATTAAATAAGCGATATGTTCTTTTTAGATTCCATCACTACTAGTCATATACGGTGTTGCAAGGGGACCCTGGAGGGGAGAAGTAGTCGCTTGCATTCAGTATAAAATGATTTTAATTTGGTAGGACAAAATCAGCAACTACAACAACAACAGTTGTTTGTGTAAGAGAAAGGTATCATATATACACATTGTTGCGTTAGGCCTAACGATACGCCCCAGCCACATGAGATTATAATCCTACTTAGCTTTTATAATTGCACTTATAAGACGCAGCGTGATAGGGTCCTGACATTAGAATAAGACCCAACGCAATTAAAATGAAGTGGCATATAATCCAACCACAAAATTAAACTATTCTGAAGATAATGTCTCCATCGCGACTTGCGCAATCTACCGAGACTGAACCCTGCAAATCTGGACACGAGCTTGATGACATCCTTTCTTATTTCAGATGCATGTGTTTAACTTGAGTATTTTATCATGTCACCGCTATCGTCACCGAACATTCCGTTGCACTTTCCCCCGGGCGGGGAGGTGATTCATCATCAGTATTTTCAGTGAATGACCAAACTAAGCCATGCTGCAGACGCTACATTTGTGCGTTTGAAGAGTAAAACTATGAGATTTCCATACCCTTAGACGAAATTTATTGTGATCATTCAGTTCAATCCGTCGAACTAGGCGAGCCTAGCGATTTCCTTTGCAGTGCAACAAACGTCTGGCGCTATTCTGCTCTCACTGTCTGCATCACTGTGCTCTTTTTAAAGCTATGGTGGATCACAGGCGTCTTTAAGAGTTAGATAAAGTGGTGCAAATGTTTAAATCGTGCTTTAAGAATGCAAAAAGACAAAGTATTTCAATTTTCGTGATCAAGTCAGCTGCATTCTCCTAGCACTTTGGATGGTTTTAGATCCCCCTGAGCGCCAAAAAATCATCCTCCCAGACGAGTACATCTTTCTTGTTTTTTGCAAGCTTTTCTTCACCGACACCGGCCTCTTACTGTTCATCGAGGTCTGTGCTCACATGCTAACCATGGTTCTCCTGCGCGTTTTACGTATATACGCTTTCCAAGCCAAACGTAAGAGGTATCCCCGAGAAATTCAAGGAGACAAAATACATAGGATTCTCTATGTATATTCTCACAAGAGAAAAAACAATGAAAGACTTTTTAGAGTTTTAAATAAAGTCAGTAAGTGTTACCATATCTTACCAAACCTCACTTAACCGGTAACACTTACTTTATTTAATACTATTATTTAATAGAAAGTATATTTCTTTCATTGTTTTTTTTTTTCTCCAGTGAGTTTAGGTTAAAAACTTATATAACAATTCTTTTGTGTATTTTACCGCAGACCGTAAACAGGCGACACTTTAGTTTTTTCTCTTCGTTTGCCTGGCGGACAAAATTGAAATAATTTCAACGATGTCATTAAAGTGCTTGACAGACTGATCACGAAATTGTCAGTGTTTATAAGAGGGAAATGGTCAAAACTATTCCACTCGGAAGGGACACGCTGGCGATCTTTGTACTCCTCCCTGCATTTAAATATGGTTTCTTAATTGCATGATCCACTCTACCAGGATTAAAATCTGAAACCTCCCTGTGATGTATCACTAGCAATTCAAGCTCTATGCACAATTATTATGCACAATTATTATTACAATTATTATAATGCACAATTATTAAGATATCGTCTTAATTTTTCAGGCCAAATAGGCTCATCAAATCACCCCATGCAAAGCGCCCTACCAACATTCTGTTACAGGGGTTGAGGTCCTCTTCGAGTGTACTTGTTATGACCACTTCCCTCAACAGCTTGGCCGAACTTGAGTGGATTACAGCGATGACTATTAATCCGGAGGCACAGGATTCTAGTCTGCATCTGTGACCACAAGTTTCCTATATTCTGGACCTAACCCTTTCACTTCCAGATAAACCTCTTGAATCGTGTGATATGGTTCTAGCCGTTTGAGTCTGTGGATAAAATTCTACAGATAACAAACAAATACATCCTGTGGTACTGTGTATTATGCTGTACTAGATGGGTGGTACTTTTGAGTCTGTGGGCGAAATCCAAAAGTGTGTGACCGTTAAAATGACAGCTACTGAGCAGTGCTTTCCTGTGGTACTGTTCGTTATGTTGTAAAGTGGTACTCGACTGGGCGGATGTTTGTTTGGCTCTCAGGGGGATTTAAAACCATCCAAAGTGCTATTTACCCTCGGACGTACAAGCGGGGGTGGTTGCCCCCGCCTTCCCCCCATAAGGTTTTTTCCGATATTTTCAAGATCATTTAAGATTAGCAGACGCCGTTTTCAGTAGCTGTTCATTTATCCTTGAGAGAGATTTTTGTAAAGTTTGGTGACAACCGGTTGCTATGGTAACGAGATATGACGTCGTAAGTAACATGTGGTCAACCCATTTTTGAAGAAAAATGCCTGTTTTTCACCTTTTTTCAGCGAAAAAAAACATAAAAATGCTACCAAAAGCATCAAATTGTTTAATTGTATTTTATTTTGCAACTCTAGCAAACAATATTTGCAATTTCGGCATTTTCCCGATAAATTTGAATTTTTAGTAAAATCCAAGATGGCGGCCATACTGGCGGCCATTTTGGATGACGTCACGGACCCCAGCAGCGCCCCAGCCCATAATATTTACCTTACTTGTAGGGAACATCGCGGGCTATCTATAAGATGTAAAATATTTCCGAAATATTACAACATCGCAAAAACCCAAGGGGGTGGGAGGGTTTGCAACAACCCCCCCCCCCCCCCCCCCACCTTTGTACCACGGTTGGGGTATACGTTTGCGTGTAAGTCCAAGGGTTAAGGAGAATGCGGCTGAATTAATCAAGAAAATAGAAGTACTTTGCCTTTTTGCATTCTTAAAGCACGGTTTAAACATTTTGCGCCACTTTATCTAACTCAAGGACGCCTGTGATCCGCGTTAGCTTTAAAAAGAGTACAGTGATGCAGAGAGTGAGTGCAGAATAGCGCCAGACGTTTGTTGCGCTGCAAAGGAAATCGCTAGACTAACTTAGACTCGCCTAGTTCGACGGATTGAACTGAATGACCACACTAAATTTCGTGTAAGGGTAAGAAAATCTGGAAATTTTACTATTCAAACGCACAAATGTAGCGTCTGTAGCATGGCTTAGTTAGTTTAGTCATTCAAAATACTGATGATGAATCACCTCCTCATCCCAGCTCCACCATCTCTTCACCAAATAACTCTTTCCATTCGGGGAGTCGGGGAAAGGGCAACGGAATGTTTGGTGACGATAGTGGTGACATGATAAAATACTCAAATTAAACATATGCATCTGAAATAAGAAAGGATGTCATCAAACACGTGTCCAGGTTTGCAGGATTCAGTCTCGTTAGATTGCGTAAGTCGCGATAGAGACATTATCTACAGAATAGTTTAACTTTGTGGTGTCGGATTATATGCCACTTCATTTTAATTGCGTTGGGTCTTATTCTAATGCATGGTTCAATTCCTATAGTTACCAGCCCGACCCCCGGGCACACCCCCGGGGATTTGCCATTTTTCGTCACTTGGCGTCCTATTCCCCACCCCCGGGCACAAAGAAAAAGGTGATTATCCACACCCGGGACACTCAAAAGCAAGCTTGCACCGTTTCTTAAGATGACAGAATTTAAATCTACCGAACAGTTTACAAAATAGACATGGATTGGACTGGACTCGTATGTCTACAAAGTTCAGGAAGCATCTCCCCATTGTTTCTTATTCCTTGCTTGCGTTTCTTTGGCTTTCATCGCTTTAAATACAGGCTTTTAACTTTGCCAAATAGTTTTCTTCCAGTCAATTACTAGCAAATTGTAAGGATTTCCCAGCAAAGAAGTCCGCTTGTTGAGTCATGCCGTCCGCCATGTGCTTCGACTAAATTTTCGCCCCATAATTCCTTGGGCACCTAGATTATCCCCACCCTGACCCCGGGACAATAGGACTTCTAAAATTCCCCACCCCCGGGCCACAAGGGCCGACTTTGTCCCGGGGGTTGCCTGGGAGGAGATGGTAGCTGTTGGAATTGAACCGTGCATAATGTCAGGTCAGGACCCTATCAGTAAATAAATCACGCTGGGTCTTATAAGTGCAATAATAAAAGCTAAGTAGGATTACAATCTCATGTGGCTGGGGCGTCCCGTTAGGCTTAACGCAATAACGTATATATGATACTTTTCTCTTACACAAACAAATGTTGCTGTTGTTGTTGCTGTTTTTGTCCTAGTGAATTAAAATCATTTCACACTGAATGCAAGCGACTACTTCTTCCCTCCCTGGGCCCCTTGCAACACCGTATATGACAAGCAGTGACGGGATCTACAAAGAACATATCGCTTATTTAATGGGAAAAGACCGGAAAGCAGCGGGAACGATTGCTTGTTCATGTCATAGCGAGATGTCTTGTTTGGGTTTCGCGCGAAATAACCGGCATAAGGTGAGTTATACGAAACGGCCTCCCTATTAGGGACTTTCATACCGGGAAGTCTGGGTACTAGTTTAGCGGCTTGTGGGGACAAAATTTCGCGGGAAAATTCAATAACATGGCGGTCCTTCGGAAGGTGATATAGTTTTACAAACATTTTCATCTGAAATTCAGATGCAGCCGCCCAAGCAAGGAAAAACGTTCATGCATGGTAAACTCTGAGGAAAAAAATAACATGCATGGATTGTGCGCCAAAAAAATTCCTACAAATTATAGACATTTTTCGATGGGTTGGTTGGTTGGTGCAAATCCCTGCCTGTAGGCTAGCAAAGCTGAGTGCAGTCTTTACATCCAAGCTATGTTCTTTTATTTAATAAACCAATGTTGTCTTAAAAACAGGAGTTCACTGTGTCTTAATATTTCTGTTATCTAATTTCTTTTAAATTACATGACATCTTAACAGATCACATGAAAACTTTAACCTCAAAACCATTATAAAAAATCAGCTTTATATCATTGTTGTCATACTTTATGTGGGTGACCGTCTACTGACATTAGAAATTGAACAGGCGGAACATCAAAATAAACCTTTAAATTGATTTTTTCGTACATAATGCATTCCATTTCTTTTCCAGACTGTCCAACCATCCCGATTTCGTCGGGATTATCCCGATTTGACGTGAAAATCCCGAATCCCGACCAATATGCGATCGGGATAGGAAAAAAACCCGATTTTGACATCTGTTCTGTCATTTTTGGTTGGGTCTCGTCAGCACGGTGTAACAGCAAAAAGATAGTAAAACTAGCGCGAACGCCAGTTCTTTACCAAATCGCACGTGGTGATGGCAACAAATTACTATTCATTAACTTTTCATACAGATCTCTACTCATTGGGCGCTTTCCATTCAGTCAAAATTTCCGAAATTTTTGGTCGGAAATCCAATGGAACAGAAAAATTTCGGGAGAAAATTCCGAAATTTTAGGAATACGTTTTGAGGTTGACCTTTGATGGAAATTCCGGAATTAACAAAACTGTTGTGTTCCATTCGTAATTTGTCTCGGCCCTCATAATGTATTAAGCTTATAGTGCACGACCCGGGAAAGATGGCGACCGAACTGTCTTTTATCATGTGGATATTTCTGTACCGATCTCCAATTATTATTGCATCACTCGTGCTTTGAAGCTGCAACTGGCAACGGTAAGATCAACTGTGTTTAGTTTTGTCTGGTTTACATTCGGTAAAAGTCTGTTTTACTCGTCGGTTTTGTTCCCGCCTTTTTTAAAGGATACTTGGGGCAGAGAGGTTATGTTCAAAATATCGTTATTAATATTCTCCAGACTTGTCTATAGCAACGACTAGTATAGAAGCAGAATTGCCTGCTTATGCAAGCAATGTTCCCAAATCATCTTGTTTTAAAGCCGCGAAAACATTTAAAAAGTTCGCCATTTTAATGTCACTTCGGCCCGGTATGCCCTTGGAATAGAGCACGCGATTTCCAAGTGTTCTATAAAACCCGTTCCGTCCGTTCCATTCGACCACCGAAAATTCCGAAAACTCGAACCGGAAATTTCTGCCGAATGGAAAGCGCCCATTGTTTCATTTCACAAGTACGATAAAATATTCGCGTCCGATCTGTATGGGCTTTACAATGACTCGCCTTTGGCTCCCGCTCATATTTTATCTACTACTTACACTGCCTTGTCGAGCTTAGCCGGTTTTTTCACAATAATCGGCGAATTTTAAAGTCAACAAGTCCTTTTTGCGTTTTTATTTTGAAGGCGATATCTATGTATTATAGATAATCTTAAGCGAGTCCATACAATATTTAATTTCACATCTTTTTACAGTAGAACTCGCTTTGCTACTTGCTAGTCCTAACTAAAGCGAAATAGGCAATTGTAGAGCTAGCCATTTTATGGTATTAAACACCAGAATTTAATGCCGGTATAATGTGATGAGCTACTGTGCTAACTGGCTTTATAACGTTTGCTTTCTAGCCACGGTAAAGGAAACAATTTCGAAGTTGTGGACTTTTCACACCAGGGAATTTCCTAAAATATTTTAGTAGGGATGTGCGGCCCGGTTGTTCACGCACATTCAATATCCAACCCATCCGTTTTCAGACCTATTAAAATACATAATATAGTTTTCAGCACTTCTGGCATACAAATTTCATAATATATGTCAAGCAAAGAAAAGCCTTTGAAAATATTTTGAATTGTGACAGGACTACAATAAAACAGAGGCAGAAGATCATCGAAAACTTTACCCACTAAAAGAAGGTAAAAAATATTATTAAATTGACATCCAAGCCCGTTAAAATTAAGAGAGAAGTTTTTTTTTTTTTTCACAGTTACTGGGCTTAAGCTTGTTACTTTCAAATCTTGTCACAATTCAGTTTAATCAGGAGGAGCTTTTCTTTGATTGACTTCCACCAAATCTCATCTTTATCCGCCTCTTTTGAAGGCGATGGGTTGTGTATGAAAGTCCCTAATGAAATGTAATTACCGATAATTACCGTGTCTTTCGAGGAACGGCCCCCTGAACTTGAAAGCGTGTATTTTCTTTGGTGGCATGGTGTTAGAAACATTTTCATCTGAATTTTAGATGAAAATGTTTGTAAAACTATATCACCTTCCGAAGGACCGCCATGTTATTGAATTTTCCCGCGAAATTTTGTCCCTACAAGCCGCTAAACTAGTACCCAGACTTCCCGGTATGAAAGTCCCTAATGGGCTTTGAGTTTTGTCGCCCGCCCGGGAAACCCAAACAAGAGAGCCTGCTCTCAAGCCTTGTCAAATCTAGAGATTATTTATTCATGCAGTCCATCTACTTGAACGTTTGTGATAAAAGTGATAGCTATTGCACACTTTGTCCAAAACAATATTCACAGAAAAAGAAAATGTATTCGCAACCGTTATTTTGAACACATCGCCTTGGATTGCTTTACAAGCCGTCGAACTCATTTCCGGATCAGACCAGACTACTGTTCCGGTCAGCGGTGATTTATTAAAAAATAAAAATTATGGACGATTTGAAAAGTCTTTGGCTCGATATAAACCTATATGTTATCAGCAGCTGGTGATTTCTCGGTCGGCAGAATGTTCGTTGAAATAACAACACTAACTTCATTGAACTTTGTGGAGATGTTCAGGTTTTTAGCTAACATGACCGCTGCTTGGATTCCACTGAAGAAAACCGTGACCAAATATAACGCACCCGTGACACGGCCATCTCAAATTTGCTGCCAGTTAATCTGTAAAAACAATGAAAATTATGGAACGTTTAAGGTATGATTTTAACTTTTTACGCTTTTAAATCATATCTGTTATTTCTAACTTGTGGGAAAGGCAAAAAAAGTCGAAATTTATTTGTTTGGGATAAAATCGCTGTCATACAACAGGAGTCGCCTAATTGCAGATTTGTCCAAAATTGTGGCAACCGTATTCTTCGCATAATAGAGATACACTAAATGTTATTCTGCAGTTCAATAACAGTATTCTAGTACTCTGTATAAAAATACATGTGATTTTCAGAGTAAGTCATAATTTTGCGAAATTTTGATTTTTGCTGCACGACTTGGCCGTCTTCGTGCACGGGCTGTTGACTTTGATCTGTTTGAGTTGTTATTAGATGATCGATTCTAAATAGTTCGACTTTCTTTTACCATTTGTGTGAAGTAATAGGAAGCATCCTTTGCTGGTAAAAATCTCTACGGGTAAATGTACGCTCGGCACCAAATATTCCAATATGGGGTATTTTCAGCTTCATGAAAGGTCCATTTCTAGGGTTTCGGGTGGCAATGACATTTGCCTCGAAGGTAGCTTTAATACCTGAACAGGGAAGCTACGTTGCGGTCTGCTCTATTACAGTGTTAAGTCATGTTTAAGCGTCATATCAAACCCGGCTATAAGCTACTGTAATTAGGTCATTATATCGAATCGATCTAGCTGTTGGTTTATACAAGAACAACAACATATGGCGGTGATAAAGGTATAATAAAATTGCAAAGTGCGTGACACGTTCCCTTGTACTGGTGATGTTGTGACATGTGGGGAACAATATCAGAGAGGAAGTTGAATTTATAAATAGCTTGCCTGCGGAAGTTAACTCCTCATAACGACTTTGCATAATTCACGGTCCTGGAACTTTCACAGAGAAGAAGTTTAGACCTTCTGCATATCAGTCCATATATTTATTTTTGTCTTCAGTTAGTCTAATCTTGCTGGCCGAGATAACTTTGATAGGTACGCAGTGTTATGCAGCACTCGATCCTGCCGACA